>VDFB02351301.1:73398-148292 GCA_007258455.2 Sequoia sempervirens
TTTTTCATATTGGAGATTAAACTTTAAATCTTGTATAGTGATTATCTTAGGGTTGGTAGGCATGCTAAAGTGGTAATCCCATTTTAATTGGTAGGCATGTGTTGGTCTTGTGGATGACACTAATGGAGCACACTAGTGGAGCATAGAAAAAAGATAGAGGAGAGGAGTACGTACCATGTATGAGAAGGTAGGAGGTGAGAAGAAGGTGAAGTGTCCAAGCCAGAGTACAGTTAAAGAATTTAAGAGACAAAAAGGTCAAATTCGTGTGTTGGAGTATAGCAAGGAGATAGTGAGGAGAAGAAAATGGAGTGGTTTCCTTGCAAAAAATATGGTAAGAAGTAGCAAGTGTGTCCAAGTCAAAGAGCCTAGGAGCAGTACTTTTGTATGAGAAATTGGTTGATACATTGGAGAGAAGATAAGAAAGGCGATGTAAGTGATATCATTTTAGATTAAATTGTAAGAAAGAAAAAACCACATTGGTAGTAGTATAAGGCAAGTGACACACCCATTAGTAGAGTGTTAGTTAAAATATCATTGATATAAGGGTGAGGGGTCTATTACCAACCCCCACTAAGTAATATTTGAAAAAATCTAAATGAAATACTAACATCAATTCAAAGATATGGAGGCAAGTCTAGAGCCAATGAAAATAATCTTTGAAGCTACTAAAGACAAACTATGAAGCTAATGAAAACAAGTTTGAAGAGTCAATAAAGGAAAACTCTTAACTCTAGAACATAGTCACAAATATTAGATAAAATATCAATGTATGTATGTATGTATGTATGTATGTATGTATGTATGTATGTATGTATGTACGTACGTATGTATGTATGTATGTGTGCATGTATATATCTCTTGATAGCCTAGTTTTGGATTAATATTGCATTTGATTTCATAGAACAATTTATTTTTAGCATTCCATTTCTTAGTTACTAAGCATAAACATTTCCTTATTTCCCTTAAATATTTTAATTCTTAGTCAATAGGTATAAGAAATTCCCTAATTATATATTTTTTTATTAAAGGTCATTCACTAGAAGGTGACCTTTTATTGAAGGTCCTTCACTAGAAGGTCGCCTTAAAAAATGGGCAAAAAAAATTGTAATGTTAAAAAAGAGACCATAGTATGCATTGAACTCACCCTAGTATGCATGCCTTATCATCAACTTTTAATTTTAGATCAAAATTATCATTTTTGAAATTAACATCTCTTCCATCTCGCACTCTCCATGAGGTATTTTACAAATTGAATACTTCAACGATGACTTGAATATAGTTACAAATTATTGTTTTCATGGCAATCATCCTTGTTCCATTAAAAAATATTGTTCATTGAAACAAAATACCTCAACATTATCAATACTAGTAGACATAACACCTTTCATCATTAAAAATATAATATTATCATCAATATATCTATAGGACCATGATGTATGTCAAATGAAGTGTTGTAATATTTTTATACTTCAATATGAAGCCTATTTCTTCATTGAATGCTCCTAAGTATAGAATAAATAACATCGAATAATTTGGTCTTACATAATAAAAAATGACCCTCATAATTTGTATAAACCTCATATTGAAAAAATGTACTTGTTTCTCACCTTTATAAATATTAGTGAGTTTATTGATTGCCAAGTTACGATCAATTATTTCACCAAATTGATCAATGAACAATGCTTTAAAATATTCACAATAATAAACAAAAATAGCTAAGAAACTGAGAAAAAATCTCCTACATCCATTTTTAATGATTATACAAAGAGTTTCATCACAACATCTTCCTATTTGATTTCATAATATTCCATCAATTCAAAAAAATCCTAAAGATGCATGTGTTAGCTGATTCAAAATTGCTTCCACTAAATCTAGGAAAATGGTCTCTAACTTCACTAAGGAATAAAATTAGGAAAATTAGGGATACTAGAAAAGTTAAAAGCTTTGTACCTTTTAACAACAAAAAGGTGTTCTTCAAGGATATGATCTATGTTGATGCATAGGACCCACACCAAAATGTGCAAAGGTGGTGAAGTATTCACAATTCAAATATTATTGTTGTGACTTGTAGTACAAATAGAAAGATTGGAGATTAGAGGAAATCAAAATATTAATAATAGCTCTATTAATAAAAAAAATTGAACGTATAGATGAGCACAAGAAATCTCACATTCCTTTTTATATTAATGTATATAAAAAGAAGGTGTTGATGTAGCTTTCCTCACATATTATTTATAAATCCTTTTGAAAAGAAAGAAATCATGTAATTCAATTGGAAATTCCTCCACCATTAACTTTATTTCTCATAAAACCTTTTAAAACAAGACAAGCCCTTTATTCTTCCTTTACTTTGCAAAACTAGTGTGCACATCAATATTCCCTATCCCATGAAATTGTTGTCATTCATTTATATGCATTAAGGTAAGCTTAAAATGCTTTCATCCATTGAAGATAACTTGGGAAAACAAAATACCCAGAAAATATTATATACTTTGTATGAATTGTCCCTTCGATTGAATGCTTCATAGATATGTTCAAGAACCTTGTTGTCATAGAATCATGTCTTTAATAAGTTCAACGACAAAGTCGCCACTTCTCAAAGAAGACTAAAATTTGAACACACAATTTATTCTTTAAAGTTCAAATAAATTTCTAAGCTCAATCCACCACCAAAGTCTTCATACATAAATGAAAATATCATTTATAACCAATTTTTTTTGCATCCTAGTAAAAACACTATTTTTGGGAATATATTCTTGTAACCCTCAATTCTAATGAACGACATAGCACCTAGATCCAAGGATCAAATTGTTTTAGATAAAATACCAAACTTGTAATTAAAACAAGGATAGGAATAGATCAATTTGAAAAAATTATACCCTATCTTATACACTTTGAACTCCACAAAACTTAGAAGGGTAATCCTAACAAAGGCCTTGAGGAATGATATAGATCTTTAAGAGATAATGCACTCAACTAAAAGATTGTACGATTAAGTGCAGTTATGATATAAATGAGCATTATAAAAGTAAAAGTAGAAAAGATTGTACGATAGTCAAGTTAGTTGGTGAAAAACAAGTGCCCACCATAACATATTGTACATTTAATATAACCACACTCATTGAGTAGAAATTTATTTATTGTAACAATCTATATACAATTGATTATTTGTGGAAATTATGTTGGGTAATGAGAGGGAAATTCATTTCCTATAAAGGATGAGGGATTGAGTGAGGGTAGAGATGTCAACAATTTGAAAGGAAGGTTATTTCAATTAGGGTTCTAATAGTAATCATAATCCTAAACCTAACCCTTACCCTAACCCTAATTCAACCTCTAATTATAACCCTTATCCTAATCCTAATATTAATCCCAAACCTTACCCTAGCCTAAACCCTAATTGTAATTCTAGTCCCAAACCTAACCCTAATTCTATATCTAATTATAACCCTAACCTTAACCATAAGCCTAAATCTAACCCTAATTCTATTTCTAATTATAACTCAAACCTTAACCCTAATAGTAACCCTAACATGACCCTAACCCTAAACTTAACCCTAATTGTAATCCTAACCCTAACCTTAACCCTAATTCTATCTCTAATCAAAACCCTAACTCTAACCTTAATTCCTTCTTTATCCCTAACTCTAACCCTAACCCTAAACCTACCCCTAACCCTAACCCTAACCCTAATTCTACCTCTAAAGCTAACCTTTACCCTAACCATCTCCCTAACTATAACCCTTAAACCCTAATCTTAATCTTAGCCTTAACCATAACCCTAACACCTACCCCTAACCGAGACCCTAATCTTAGCCTAAACCCTAATCTTAACCTTAACCCTAACCCTAACCTTAACCCTATCCATAATAGTAACCCTACCTCTAACCCAAACCCTAATCCTAACTCTAACCTTAAACCCTATCCCCAACCTTAACTATAATTTTGACCATAGCCCTACCCCTACCCCTTATTATATCTCTAACCCTATTTCTAACCCTAACCCTAATTCATTTAATGTCTTACATGTGCTACAAATGCTACTAGAATATATATATTTAATAATATATAGAATACGCTAAGAAATATCCTTCTCAAGGTGCCTATTTTCTAATCAATTTCTCTCATAAAATTGTAATAGGAGTCTCGAGAAGGATATCTCTTGATGTATTTTATGTATTATTAAATATATATATATGCTAGTAAAAGTAGAAAGTAGAAAATATTATACGAAGGTCAAGTTAGTCAGTGAAAAATAAGTGCTTACCATAACAGATTGTACATTCAATATATAACCGCACTCATTGAGTAAACATTTCTTTATTGCAGTGGTCTATACACTAATTATTTGTAGAAATTGTGTCAGATAATGAGATGGAAAGTCATTTCCTATAAAGGACAAAGGGGTTGAGTGGGGGTAGAGATGTCAAAAATGTGAAAGAAAGGTTATCACCAATTTCAATACAACTGCACTCACACAAACTTCTCATAGACATATTATGAGTCTTTTGTTGACAGAATTCAAGTAGATTGGTGAAAAAGATTGTACAAAATTCAAGTTAGTCAGTGAAAAACTGTATATTTTAGTTATAGATTGTACTCAATGTCGAACTGAGTATACATTTCTTTATCACATTACTGTTGATTACTTGTGGAAATTGTTTCAAGTATAGACCCATAGATCTGAAATGCTATATTTTATTTTGTTATAAATTATGAAATCTCATCTAAACAAAATTTGATTAGTTGATAGGCTATATTTTTCGTTCGCTTCCAGCCTAGATGTTGTTTCACGTCTGAATGTTGTCTCACACCAGCATATATGAAACTTTCACTCCAAGTAGCTAGTTGTATCTAATATTTAGGTAATTAGGAGATAGCTTATGTTCACAAAATTAAATCTTATCTCTATTTGAAAGAATTCAATGTAGCTTTACCAATGTTGGCAGGTATACATATACTGCATGTCATATCAAATCATTTTCTAGTATCAAATATTGGCTTTTCTTTGCTTAACCTTGTCTCCAACTGCTTCATTCATTTACTCTTGATCACTAGCAATGTATAAATTTATATTTTCTATTTATGACCGATGACATAGTATAGGTTAACTACACTTGATCCATATGGATTCAAAGCATATTTAAGCCACTATGCATCAATCCCAATAAGATTATTTAATGTAAACAAAATGAAGAAGCCATTAAAACTATAAAAAAAATGAAGAAACCATTAAAACTAACATTCTAAAACATGAAAGCTTGATAAACATCTACTCTAAGACATTGAAACTTATCCTATTCGGGGAGTGGTGTCGCATTGATGTAGAATGGCAACACTTTCCCAATCCCTTGGATAATGAGCTTGGTTCAATCAGTTTTATTGAAGAAAACTGATGAAACCGATGAAAGATGTGTTGTAAAACATGATGAAAGCTATTTTAACATGATAAATGATAAGATGATCGATGTAAGTGTATGCAATCTATGCTAAATGCATGCAAGCTTCAAAATATTAAAGCCCTAGTTTCAAAATATGTTAAATGGATGCAACTAAGTTATAATGGAAGCTAAGCTAAAAATGCATGTAAAATAGCCTAAAATGATTTTAAAAGATAAAATGTGAGTGCAAATGGATGTGATTTTCAACAGCATAAGTTCGCTCTAAAAAGGTGGATCCATTTGTCACCAAATAGTGATGTATTTATAGGATCGAGCAAATGAAAAGTCAATGGTTGAGATCAATTTAATCAATGAATGGTCAATAATGAATGAAGGTTGAAACATGGATTAAGGATTCTCATCAATGAATGAGAATCAAAGATCAAATGGATCAAAAAAAGCATCAAGGGTTGAGAGTGATTTCAACAAACACACTTTGTAACAAATTTGAAAGTTTGTTACAAGGTTTGTTTGAAAGAATATTCTATTTGTTGGAGCCAAATAGGAGAATATTCCTTTGGAATATTCCCTATGCAAGTGGATGGGAGGGAAATTAGCAATTTAGTAAATTAAAACTAAATTTGAATTTGCAAGATGGAGAATAATATGATATTCATTAAATTATGGATTTATTTAATGAAAAGGGGAATACAAAATGATATTTTAATTAAATAGTTTAGGTTTATTTAATTAAATAAGATTACAAAGGAGTTAAATTAAATAATTCGATTTATTCAATTTAATAGGGTGAAATGTTAGTGTGAGAGGGGGTGAATTAACCCAATTAGGTCAATTAGATTAATAGATGAAAATGACTCATTTAATTAAATAATTAGGCTTATTTAAATAAACAAGCAAAAAGAAGATGGGTTTTAGAATGAAATCGTGTTAATATATCAAATTCAAGTGTGTACATCATTTAGGACATTTTAAGTGTCTACATTTTTCCCCTCTTTGAAGTGAGGTACCTATTACGTTAGTTCAAAGACCGGCACTTTCAGATTAAAACTGATGCTCAGATAAAAAAAAAAATGATTTTTGGATGCCCCACTGTTGCCCTAGTGGAAAGAATTAAGTTGGTACCTTTCCCCCTCGAGAGATCGGGCGAAAATTTGGGTCAATCTCTTGACAAAGGTAAAATATAGGTTCAAGTGTCAAATCATGCTCTAGGATGTCAAAAAATGTCCTCTGAAATGCAAAAAATGGCTCAAAATAGGTTCCATAGTGTGAAGATAGGTAAAACAGGCTAAAACCCTAGCTATTTGGCTCAAATCAGGGTAAAAAACCCTAATTTGTAGGCTTAAATAGGTGATGAAGGGTCACTTTCAAGTCATTTGTGCATTCACACTTGACATAATTGCTACATTTTGAGCTCTGACCTCCTAACGAAATGGTGCAACGAGTGCTCCCATGACACATTTCGAACCAGGTTCAAGAGTACCAAAGGCCTCTAAGTGTAAGACCAATGGTAGGCAATTCAAAACTTTCCTTGCATTTTGACTTTTTGATGCATTTATTAGGCTTTAAAATTTGGTTTAGGTCGACGTTGTTGTATTGCGACGCTATTTATGGTTTTAGCGATGCTTTTCGCCTTTTTAGCGACACCATTGTGAATGGAGACGCACTTTGAGATTTGAAATTAGGGTTTCCAAATTTCAAATTGCTACATGGTTGTAATGAGCAACGTGTCCCCTTGATTTGTAATTTATAATTAGGGTTTTAGATTTCAAATGGTGACACCTGTGTAAATAGAAACACTAATCATGATTTAGAATTTGGATGCATCTAGCATCGCTATTCAAAATTTAAATTATGGTGATGCCTTCGTAAATGGTGATGCCTTTGTCATTTTGGGGATAAAATACTCCAAACTTAGGCAATTTTGGAAAAAATTGACGTCACATGTGCTTTGTGGGTGCAAGAGGTTATCCAGCCTTTGATGTCCCACAAGCACCGAGCCACTGTACTTTCCTCACTGGATGATTTATTTGAGCTTTGACAGGAGCACCTTGGAGAGATTAGATTATGGTATGTCTCATATATGCCCATTGTGAGGACCCATCTAGTGGTGATGAAAATACTATGTGAGTGATGGCATAGCGAAACCTCATCTTTTCACTTACCCATTGGCAAGGCGACAGTCACATTAGAGGATGTATGGCGGATATTGTGATTGTTGATACATGGGGACCATGTGATCTATGACACTGATGTAGGATATGATGCCTACCACGAGGTTCTTGTTTAGGACACTATTGTCTTGGCCAACTCACAGATTGACCTCGATATGTATAGAGGGTGCTTGCCAACTTTCAAATTGATAGTTGGTGTAGTGATTTCAGGGTTGGTTGCTCCAGATTGACAAAGCAAAGGATTCAGTCCTGGATGGGGGCTGGCTTGGTACCCGCTGATTTTCAGGAGAAATCAGTATGCATGGGGGCTAGTGATGTTGGCCTCGCTTTATCATGATATGCATCAGTTTTTAGAATGCATTTGTCCCCAACTAGACCCAATGTTGGGACTCAAATCTTCAATTTGTCAAAATTTAAAAATTTAAAAATTTCATAAGTCAAGGAAGTGATCAAAGTTTTAGTTGATGAAAGGATCTGGTTGGTGGTTACCTAGGAACCAGGAACCATTGTTTCCTAGTTCCCAATCTTGGCCTAAGCTCCGATAAAGTATGTTGAGGACTTGTGTGTGGGATAGTGGTGGAGGTTCTTGCTAAAAGTGAAGTTGTTGATGAAGACGATTAGTGTATGCATGTGGTGGTAGTTTTCAATTAATATAAAAGCCTCAATGTTACAAGAGTATATTTAAAGAGGAAGATAAATATTTTGACTTGGAATTTTTTTTGTGTTTGGATACCAAAATGATGATGATTTGTATTTGAATTTAGTAGCCTCCACCTACTCGTAGTAATGGTGATTCCTAGCCCGATGATCAAAATTAATTACAATGTCCTCTTTCCATCTATATAACTCATCTTTCAATTTTCTTCATCCATTCTTCATGCCTTTTATCCTCCACCATGGGTTTCAAGGTTGCTGTTATACTATAATTTAGGTTTTGGGCTAGAGAATTTTTTTAATTGTCATTATGATCATGGGACAATACTATAGAAAAATGATAACAAAAGAATACTTCAAAAAGGGGAAAAAACCATAAATAATATAATTTAAAGCATTTAGAATGATGCAAAGACATCCTTAGACAACTGAGAAGCTATTGTAGTGTTATTTCCATTTTATGTCTCCATTGATGTTTGGTCAAACTCTGAAAATCTATTATTCATATGTTTTCTTTAGCACATTTCTTGTTGTGAATGTAAACACAATTGAAGGAATATGACAAAATACTAAAATTGTTGTAAGATTTGTAACAACTCTTTTCATGTTTACATATGAGTTTGAATAGTTCATTTAAGGATAACTGTGTAGAATGGATAGTAAAACATATTGATACAATTAAATATGTTGATCAAATTACTAGTTGTTATTTTCTCTTGACATCTCTTCCTTTAAGCTATGACTCTATTGCCCTTGGATTGGCACTGGGTCTCCTATGTACTCACTCCAATCATAAAATCAAATCAATTATTAGACATTTTCTCTTTATATAAGTTCAGTCTATGTGGTTCATGGTTTCATCGCATACATGGAGTAGTAAACATCATTTTTTTTAATCGTACAAACTCATCCACATCTTGCAATTACTGTTAAGGTGTTATATCAGCTATATAGAGGTCACTTAGTGGTTATATGCTCTCAACCCAATGATAACTTTTGGGTTAAATCAACAATTTGGGTTTAACTATTGGTTCCTTTGTTTGTTTTATCCTCTCATCTCTATAAATATCCTCATGAGTCTAATGTACAATCAAAGTGAAGGAGAGAAATCCCACTCTTGTAGAGTTAGCTCAAAGTCTTCCATAGTTCTATAGATAAATTGACTTCACTCATTTGTTGACAACTCTAGCCTTATGAGTGGAGTTTAGTATTAGGAAATGAATCAGTAATTTTGATACCTAACATGTTTGATCATGAAGTGTGTGCCTTATTGAAGGGGATTTGATTCCAAGATTTAAGATATGTGTGCACTTGTGCTAGAAGTCCTCACCTTACAAAAGAGAAACATAATTTTGGCATTCCATGTTTGAACCCATGTATTCAAGTGCATACCTAAACATGTAGTGCATGTACTTGTAGAAGTTTCTTTGCAGTAGCAAACAAGGTTCGAGATTGCATTCATAGGGGAATACTCAATATAAGGAAATTTAAATTTCCTATCACATATAGAGGCACATGTGTGGAGTATATGTGCACATCTACACATGGAGAAACAATAAAGTGAAGATCAACGTATAGGTGTGTGTGCCTAGTTTATTGTCACACACCTCAATAAAGAAATATTTTAGTTCAAATAAAAATCTAAAATATTGTGTTCATGTGAATGCATAGCAAGGACAAGGATACACTTCTTAAAGGAATAAGTGTAATTTCTATAAATAAAAGAGGTGCCCATTTTTTGAGAAATAGTTATGGTATTTATAGGAGATTAAATAAGGAATCAATAGTTATTTTTAGGGAGGTTTGAGCACCTAGTTTAGAAGGAAAAATTTCTCAAATAAACCTTTCTTATCTCCTAAAGCAAGCTAATATATAATATTACAATAGATTGAAAAAAAAACACCAACAACAAGTCACAATGAAAAAATCTAAAATAGTAGAACACAATGCACATCAAGTAACCAAGTAATATAAATGATCACAACAACAACAAAATTCATGTCACAATCAATCATTTTAATAGTCATAATCTTGTCTTGGCAGTCATAACAACAATAAAATATCTCCAAATTTTCCAATGTTAAATAACTCATTAGCAAATGGGTGAGGGCCTTGGATCGATTGGCTAAAGAATCTTGTTGCAAGCAAGAGGTCATGAGGTCTAGTCTCCCACCCATCCTAATGGTACCAAAGGGCATGTTGTGCCAATGTCACCAATCATGTGGAAAAAATTTACCAAGAACATTACAGTTTATAGGGGGCTACATGATTCTTGTAGTTTAAAAGAATAAAAAAAGTAACTCATTAGAAAAAGAAAATGATTGTAATGAGCTTTCATCAAAATATTTTTCTAAAATTTATATTTCATGACATAGACCCAAGGTTTTTTGAATATGAACAATTTTTCAATGCCATTATTAAGTGATTATTTTTAGAGGTATTAGACTTCAATAGGTTCATCGAAATTCCACTCACCATAAGCATTCATGTTGTCCAATATTCATTCAAAATAAGTGTTCAAACATATCACCAAATTATCAAAATAGAGTATTCAAAGCTGTGAATTTTAATTAAGAGTCTGATGTAGAGAAGCCAACAAGAAAAAGGATTTATTGAATTCAAACCTTCTAGATCATCATAATCAATTAGAGTTTCCTATCCAAAAAATTATTTTTAGCCTGTGCACACTATTTTTATTCATCAACATTTTCAAGGGAAATAGCATATTTTAAAAATTGTTAATTTTTGTTGGCACTATTTAATAAAAGGGTAAAAACTTTATTGAATAACAGAAAGCAACATTACAAAGAAAGCAAAGGACCGAGGTCCCAAGGAAAAACAAGAGCCACGACCCAAACTAAGAATAAACAACCAACACCATCATCTGTCACCATTACCAGCCCTATCTTCAGCAAGAATATTTGTAAAATCAAGACGGAACTCCTGAGGAACCAACTCCCACTCCTCAATTCTCCATCCCTCAGCATGCTCAGAAGCCCATTTCGCCAGACAATCAGCTGCCCTGTTCCACTCCCGTGGAATATGGACAAAAGTCACGGTTTCCATCAAAGAACTAACCCGAAGAATTTGTTGCACAACCCTAGCCAATTGCCAGTTGACATCTGTCACTTTTTTCTCTATAAGCAAATTGATCAGAATCTGAGAATCAGATTCACAAACAATCCTTCTCCATCCCAAAGCATGAGCTCTCTCAAGAGCGTCAAGAATAGCCAACCCTTCCACAAGGTTGATGGTCTGAATTCCTTCACAGATTGAAAAGAGGAAGATCACAGAGCCCAAAGAGTCCCTACCAATCCCCCCAATACCAGCTGGTCCCGGATTGCCCCTTGAAGATCCATCAGTATTGATCTTCAGAACACCGTAAGGTGGAGGCTGCCATTTGCCATCCCTAACAATTTTTTGCTTCTCCCGCCGACCTCTCCGAGCCCCTGCCAAAGCCAACGACGACCCCTGAATCCCCAATCTCTCCACCAACTCTGTATCGCTTTTCACCAAAGGAAATTCCACTTCACACCTAGCATCCACAGTTTCTTGAACCATACCCAATAATCTCTGCCAAATTTGTTGCACCAGCCTTTGCTCTCCACGAAATATCCTACGATTGCGCTCTAGCCAAATCTGCCACAATAAGAAGATAGGCCCCACAAACCACACTTCCTGTAAAAAGGAGGCCCCAGAAGGGGGCCGACCCATCCCTTGCCAAAAATCAATCAAGGAGGAAGCATGAACACAAGGAGTTTTCCAAACACCCCACCAAAAATGCCAAAGTTGGAGGGCAAAGGAGCAACGAAAAAACAAGTGAGTAGAGTCCTCCTCATTAGCCCCGCACATCACACAGACAGAAGGACCATGGAAACCTCTCTTCCGAATATTATCCCAAGTCAAACACTTATTCCAGGCCAACAACCAAACAAAACAATTGCACTTTGGCCAAGAAAGCTTGTTCCAGACCTTCTTCCACCACTGAATTTCAAGCCCAGCCAACCTATGAGACAGTAACACACTATAACCAGAAGCTACAGTATAGGTCCCCTTAGGATTGGGGGACCAGGCAAGCACATCATCCTCTCGAAGAGAGCTACATCTTCGACTGGAGAGAATACTTTGCAGCACAGCACACTCCTCCTGCAAACCAACATCCGGCCACTCGGCAGGGGACTTCCATTTGGCCATCTCCATCTGACCACAAGAGGAAAAGGACTTAAAATCACTCACCTTCGACCAACCAGCCTCAAGAAACCTCTGACAAAGATTCAACAAGTTGGGAAATTGGGAGGTGATGGGAGGGAAACCATCCCAAGAATCAGACCAAAATTGGACTTCAGTCCCCTTCTTGCAGATCCAAAATAATCCTTCTTTAATAAGCACCGCCCCTTTTTTGAGGGTGCCCCATATCACAGAGCCCTTCCCCACTAGGGGGTACCTAGAAATAGTGGAATGCGGGATCCCCGGGAGATACTTCTGAGAGAGAACCTTGGCCCAACTCTTATCCTGCTCATTACACCACCTCCAATACAGTTTAGCAGCCAAAGCCTCCCCAGTCAAAGCCGATTGCCTCAAGCCCAGTCCACCATAATGTTTCGGACTGCAAACAACCTCCCATCTAACCAGACTCCATTTGGAGGACTCCAAGCACCCCGCCCATAAAAATTGTCTTGCCACAGAATCAAGGTCCTTAAGAAAGCCCATAGGGGCAACCTGAAGCATACATCTATAAATGGGCAAAGCCTGCACCACAGACTTAATCAACTGGACACGACCAGCAAAGGATAGCCATCGATGAGTCCAGTGATTAACTTTCGCTCGAAATTTATCCAAAATGATCTGCCAAGACTCCTTAGGCAATCTACTCACCGAGATGGGAATGCCAAGGTAAGTCACTGGGAGAGTCCCGATCTGAAATCTCAAAGTTTGGGCAATCCTCTGCTGAATGGGACCAGGAGTGTTGAAGAAGAAAATGGAAGACTTGCCCTCATTAATCTGTTGACCAGAAGCCACCAGGTAAACATCCAATAATCTCCGGAAATTAGAAGCCTCACACATTGTAGCCACCCCCATCAAAGCAGTATCATCCACAAACTGAAGGTGAGTTTGCGGAGGTAAGGTGCCACCCCACCTCCAACCTTGAATAAGACCAGACTCCACATTTCGTTTAATCCATCTTCCCAAACCTTCAGCCAAAAGAATAAACAAGTAAGGGGAAAGAGGATCACCTTGACGTAGCCCTCTAGAAGCACCAAATAACTCAGAGTGACTCCCATTTATAAGCACAGAGAAAGAGACTGAAGTAACACAGCTCAAAACCCATTGAATCCATTCTTCAGCAAAACCAAAAGCACCAAGAACTCTTCGCAGGAAGGACCACCTAACTCTGTCATATGCCTTAGCCATGTCCAGTTTGATAAACATCGTTTTTTCTTTAGAGCTAGCCATAGAATGGATGACCTCAGTAGCAATCACAATCCCATCCAAAATTTGCCTACCAGCTACAAAACCACTTTGTTCTTCGGAGATCAACACCTCAAGCCCCTTCTTCACCCTGTCAGCTATAAGTTTAGAAAGAATTTTATAAATTACATTGCATAAAGAAATGGGCCGAAATTGGCTTAGCCTATCGGCCCCCTCACTCTTGGGAATAAGAGCAAGAAAGGTAGCATTTAGAGCCCTTAACATCTGCTTATTTTGTTGAGATTCTTGAACCACAGCCAGGAGGTCAAGTTTGATGATATCCCAAAATTCTTGAAAAAACTCAATTGGGAAGCCATCAGGACCAGGCGCCTTCCCTTTCTTCATATTGAAAACAATCCCTTCAAGCTCTTCCAATGAGATATCACACATGAGTTGACGATTCAAGTCCCCAGACACGAGAGAGGGGATACAAGAAAGAATTTGCGCTTCCTCAGGAGACCCCCCTTGCGAATCCTCCCTAAAAAGAGATTCGAAGTACTGCACCGCCTCCCTTGAGATTTCTGGGAAGGAAGAAAGATGGTCTCCCCTATCATTCACCAGACTAGAGATAGAATTGCCATGTCGCCTGGCTTTCACTGAATTGAAAAAGAAAGCAGTATTTTTATCCCCTTCCTGAAGCCACTCTATGCGAGCCTTCTGTTTCCAATACATTTCCTCACGCAGTTCCCATTCTTCAAGAATTTTCACAGCCCGAGCCTCATCCTGAAGCAACTCAGCAGTCACCCCATCCTCCCTTAACCTCCTCGTGATACCATCCAAATCTTCCTGAGCCCTCGCCTTCGCGTGGAAGACATTCCCAAAGTACTGACGATTCCACCGTTTGAGCTCAAATTTGACATATTGAAGTTGTTTAGCAAAGGTATACATAGCCGTACCATGGGCTGGTCTACCTTTCTTCCACCAGGCAGTCACCAAGGCATACAGAGAAGGGTCACGCAACCACATAAGTTGAAACCTAAAAGATGGAAAACGAGGCACATGAGTTGACTCAATAGCAAGCTTAATAGGCCAATGGTCAGATCCTCTCCAATCCAAGATCACAGAGTAAGATGACCACATCCCTCCAACCCAGTAACAAGAAACTAGGAATCGATCTAATCTTTCAGCAATGCAGAAATCCCCAACCCTACGATTGTTCCAGGTGAACTGACCATTGTTGGGTTTGATATCAACAAGATTCAAGGTATTGATACTATCACGAAGCAGCAGTGCAGAGGGCTCCAACCTTCCAGAACCACCACGCTTCTCAGCCAACTCACAAATAGCATTGAAATCTCCACCCAAAATCCAAGGATGAAAAGGCATCATGCTACGGATAAGCTTGATATGGGACCATAGACCTTGCTTACCCTGAAAATCTGTAGGAGCATATATATTAGAAAAAAGGATGACTTCCCCTGTCTCAAAACTAGTAGCAATCATAGACATCGAGGATTTAGAAGAAATCCACCAAAGAGGTCGGATTCTTCGAGGATTCCATAAACATGCCAAACCCCCAGAAGCTCCATGAGCTCCAATGCATTGGCACTCCCCGCTTCTCCACAACTTAGGTGCCAAGCCTTGCATATTCTCAACAGATAACTTAGTCTCTTGCAAAAATAAGACATCAGGAACTTGCCTTCTAACTAAACCCTGAACCGCTTTTTGTCTAGGGCCGCTGTTCAAGCCCCGAACATTCCATGACAAAACAATCATTTCAAAGGGCTTGAGAAATGAGAATCCAGAGTCTTTACCGACCCTGACTCCACCAAATTCTCGCCTGCCAGTTTAATCTTTTCCACATCCTTTTTTCTGCCTGGTTTAGCAAATTTCTCCGCCCCACCCTTCTTAATATCCTTTTGCAAAATGCCCAATTTTAGGGGAGGTTTAATCTTCTTAGACGGATCTGAACCAGTGGTCTGCCTAGGAAGAGAAGAATCCTCACCAACAAAAGTAACAACGGCCGAGGGTTCCTGCACTTCTGACACCACCAGCTGTTGACCAGCTTCCAATTGCGGACATTCATCCCTTTGTGAATCCAAAGAAGAATCAAGAACAAAATCCTCCTGAGCTGAGCCCACAAGCCCCTGATCTAAGTTGATCAAACCTGGGTTTACCTCCTGTTGGCCGAGCTCATCCAAAACCTCAAATCTATTAAAGGTACCTTCATCCTGCCCTTCTTTAAAAGGCCTCTTCTGACCCCTATTCCGATTTCGAGCTTTGACCGGAGCAAAACCATCAGACACACCTACATCAACATGAGAACTGCTCTTCCCCTTATCTGTTTCAGGAAGATTGCTACCAGGCTGTGAAGGTTGTGATTGTGTAGGCTTATACCTTGGACATCTCCTCTGCAAATGGCCATATTCTCGACAGAGCCGACAACGAAAAGGAAGAGTTTCATAGTCTAATTGTTGCACCCAAGAATAAGTGCCCGCACACATATCTATTGCATCGGGCAAAGGCCTACTTAGATCAATCTCAACACAGATACGAGCAAAAGTCATTACCTTTTTACCCAAAGTTTGCGATGAGGTCCCAACAGGTTTTCCCAGCACTGAGGCCAATAGGTGCAGCACATCCTCTCGACAGCATTCCACCGGGAACCTCGGCAGACGAACCCACACCGGGACACGATTGGGAAGTTCCTCAGCGGGGTTAAAACCTGCATGCCATGGCTTGATAAACAACCCTACCTTATTATGAAAGTAAGGGCCTCCCTCAAATACCCTATTGCGATCAGCAATACAATTAAAAGTGACCATGAAATAATTGTTCGCCAACAACATTATCTCCATTTCCCCCTCTGGCTCCCATGTCCTCCGGGCCCAAACCTCCAAAAATTGCAAGGAAACCCTCGTCCCCAAAAATTTACAATATAAGGAGTGATTTGAATAATACTCAACATCTTCAGCAATCATTTCGGCCGGAACAACCAGCTTTGGCCTCTCCTTGCACCGCTCAAGACAGCCATTAATCTTTGTGATTCGCGCACCATTAGATAACCCAGAATCAGCAATCCCAGTATTCGAAGCAAACAGGTTATTATCAAATGTCTTCATCCCTTGGCTTGAAAAATTCGAGCCTAGTGCTGCCCGAAAGTCCAAATTAGGGCACCCCACCGATGTCTCACCCTTCGAGAATGCCATCATTTGCTAGATCAAAAATTACTATCCTTGAACGTCAATGGGAGGGGGAGACCTCCCCACGCCCCTTCACCTTGCTCCACACCAGCACCCGCACCACACCACAAGTCCTTCCCACCCACGCACTAGGAAGAAGAAGAAGCAAACAAAAGAGATGGAAGCAGCCTACACACCCCCACCGCAGCACCAAACAACCCTCCACCCGCACCGGAATCCACCACCCCACGCTTGGACTGCAGAAGAACCAGCCACCCACACGAACGCCCAACACCAGAAGCTAATAAAGCCCGATCAGAAAGAAGAAGAAAACCGGTTCAGAAAGAGGAAACAAGCCTGAAGCAATCCACGCACCGCAGGCCACAGCTCCTCCAAAAGAAGACTCCACCCCCAGCCACGCACAAAGACCCCTCCCAGCCTGCGCAGAGACAAAACAAAGCCACCACGAGCTAGGGCGCGGATGCCCTAGCTCGGCTCCCGAGTCCACAGTCCCGAGCCATCCGTCAACAAAAGGTCTTCCTATTTTTGTTGGCACTATTTATAGCTCATGAGATGTTTAAAAATATCTAAGTATAGCCCAATGTGTTACTTTAGATAATATATTTTTAGGATTTCGCTATTTTTAGATTGAGACGTGTATTTTAAGTGATTATTTGTAATGGTTCCTATTCTTAGTCTAACAAGAAATCACATGGTTATAGATTTAGTATTAGTGGATGGGATTTTTAATAAAAATGCATTGCATACAATCAAGTCAATATTTATAGTTTGAAAGAAAATAGAGGTGAAAAATATGCTTCCTGCACTGATCAATGAGAGGAGGTACATGCCAAAATTAAATTGATCATACAATTACATGGAAATGAACAAAAAAGCAATATAACATAATACAATGATTTATGTAGGGAAAACTCTTTCAAGAGAAAAGCACCACTCAAAATCAATTCAATATATTATTTAATAATCAACAATTACAATACACTTGTAGAGTCTAAGCCTATATAGGATTATCACCAACAAGAGGTATAAAGTGATTCTTAAAGCATAATAGTACATAAAAAACTAATTATAAAACCTCCCTCATACGAATATAGTAAATAGTGGAAGCAATACATGAAACTATCAAATGGTAAGTAGGATACCATGAGCTACGACCACCCAAAAGGTGGCACCCAAATCCCTAGTCAAAATCCAAGAATCAAATCCCAAGATGAGTCCATAGACTAAAAATAGTATATTCCTTCCATATGTCATAAGTTCATTATAATCAACTCACCAACTTAGGCACTCCATTTTGGCTTCTTTAACACTAATTGAAGATTCCTTATAATGTTTCATAACATGTGCCATAAGTTGACCAATAAATATAACTCTCTCTTACAAATCTGTTATGCATCATAGATTGACTTATATTTTTTATGTGGGAGGCCTAACTTTCAAAGGCCATAACTTTTGATTTAGGAAGTCAATTGAGCTTGCTCTTTTAAATTGAATATATCAAAGAAATACATGGTGTTGTAACCATCTTGCTCTAGTAAGGGCCTATTATGAATGAGACCAAAACTAATCTCTACAACCTTGTGTAGACACCTAATTTTGACTAACATATTTTCATACAAGACGACTCATTTTCCACCATTTGACCTAACTAATACGTCTTCAATGTTTAATTAAATAATTTCATTATTTGATTAAATTAATTATCATTTTCACTTCATCATGATAATTAAATGATTTTTATAATTATTTAATTATTTAATTTTGAATTTCATCTTAATTCCACTTTAATTAAATAATTTCAAATTATTTAATTAAATTATCTATTTCACCACTATTCATCTATATTATTTAAATAATTAACAATATTTAATTAATTTACTAATTATTCTTCTAATTCCAAGTTTAATTAAAAATTCATTTTTGTTTAATTAATTAATTATTTCTCATCTATAAAATGAAACAATTTATTAATTAATTAATTCATACTCGTTAAATTAAATAATTATTTTAATTATTTAATTTATTTCTCAAACATTATATTCTTCCAAAATAAATAAAATCATTTATTTTATTTATTAAATTCAACCTTGCACATGTAAATAATAATTAAATTTATTTAACTATTAAATACTCATGCAAATTCCACCTCACTTGTTAACTGAGACTTACTGCCAATCCACTCATCAATCAAATCCACTTCACTCCCACTCACTTTGAGTCCATTGAGCAATCCAATCAGTCCACTAACCGTTAGTCCCATTAACACTTCAATCAATCCTCTTAACTGAATCATGTAGTCAGTTAACAATCAATTAATTCATCTCATCAGGTGAATTAGATATCAACATTACCCCAAAAAATTTGTAGTTGTTTATTTCAATTTTGGTTACTATTCTCTATTGTAGGAAAATTTTGATGCAACTTTGGAAGTGGCAAAGACATTCAATGAGAAAAATATCAATTATGGTAGATGAAAAGAGTCATTGAAAATTTTGTTTCATTCAATATTTATCTTACATTTAAAAACAAAAAGAGGTGGCGCCCATGTGTTGCAAGGTATGACAATTTTCATTACCTAATTCAAAATACATTTGGCAGACTTAAAGGAAGAAGAAGCTAAATTTTGAATGGGAAGATAAGAGGTCATGCTTGGGAAAATAGTGGCGCATCATTTTTAATAAAAATGTATATGGCATGTTTGAAAATGAAAAGTTCAAGCTTCATTGGTAATACCATAGTAGAATTAAACATGGAAACAAAGAAACTGAAGGGGCAAGTGCTATGGACAATCAACACCAAAGAAGGAAATTATTAATGATAAAAATAAAGAAAATTAAATATGTAGGGGGAAGATTGAGAGGACTATGCAGATAATTGCAAGGGGCTACGCCTGAAAAGAAAGACCCCACACATTCTTGGAGAAAAATCCTGCATTAAGGAAGATTAGTGCGCCATTGAGGTTGGCATGAAGTGATGTTCAAGGTTGCGTAGGTAAAATAGGGAAGGAAGGAATTAATGAAGAATGGATTTTAATGTAGTTTAAATTATTTGAAATTGATTATCAATTGTAGAGAAATTCCACACAAGTGAAGGAAAGAGTGAGTGTAAGTGCAACATAAAAGAAGTGAAACCCATAGCGTCATTTGAAAGATAAATGGGAAACTTGGGTTTTGCAAAAATGAGAATATAGAGGACTGGGTCTGCTACCAAATAGAAAAGAGAGAGTAGAGAACAAAATGGGAATTGTTGCGCAAGAGAGAAGTGGGAAAGGTGAGTCGATGCCACTCTGAGAAAAGAAGGCATTGGGAGTGAGGTCACTGGCAGTAGAAAGATAGTATGCAGCCCTCATGAGGAAGATGTAGGTAAGCACGATGACATAGAAATCAACTTTTAGTTTAAAAATTCATTGTAAGACTAATGATAGTAGCCACCAAACTGTTGAAAGAATGTATATTGCATACCTGAAGAATGTAAGCGAGAACTATTTACAAAAATTGTGGTAGGGTGACACCATGTAAATTGATTTGGCACAGATTTGATGTAATTTGTATGTAGAATATTGACTTCAAAAAAATATTGTAAAATATTGCATAATTATGTTTATTGCATGGAGTTGAGTTTTAAGGTTGTGAGTAGAGAGTCTCTACTTGTGAGTGGGAATTTGATAGTTGAGCAAGAGGGATTTTGTGTCTGCATCAATTGGTATGAGAGCTTTGTCATAAGTATGTGTAGATTGGTGTTGTCATTGGTGTGAACTATATGAGTTGAGGGAGATTTTTGTTGAAGATGATCAATTGGTATAGTCTATGCTTTGATTAGTTACATTATGTTGTCATCAGTTAAGCTACTAGTGTTAACCTCTAGTGTTGCTTTGATAAGATTTTATCTATGGATTTATTAGTGTTGAAGATGATGTGGATGTGTCTCTGCTACTTGGTTTCCAAGTGATTTTGAGAAAAAAATGATAAAAAGAGGAAACAATGTGTTGCAGTGTTGTTCTGGGTTACAGAGAGGTGTTCTATTTTTTCTCTGCATTTCTTCTAGGTTGAATATCTACTCATGTAGCTTGGACATATTGATGAGAGTTTGTTAGGGGTATTGTATTCAAGAGTTGGTGTGCTAAAGGTAGCTTGCCATAGAAAGATAGTTGATTTTCTTGGCTTCATAGTAGGCAAATTTCCTACCAAACACTTGGGTGCTCCACTATTCCAGGGGACAGGCATAACTAAACTTTGGAAGGAGGTTATAAATGGTTGTATGGGAAAAGATAAGGCCTGGAAAAACAAGTGGCTCTCTTTTGTTGGACGGATATAGATGGCTCGATCGGTTCTATCGTGGTACCCATATATGTTATGTCCTATTTCAAGTTAACACACAAGGCCTTGCTAGATCTAGAAGGTTTTCTAAAGAAATTTCTTTGGGAAAGTTCTAAGGAAGGAAAGATAATTCCACTAATAAGCTGGGAAATAGTGTGCAAGATAAAGCTAACGGGGGAGATGGGCAACGAAGGATGGAGCTTCAAAATCGAGCGCTTGGAGCAAAGCTTTGTTGGAAGCTCTATAGGGAGTTGGATAGTCCTTGGTGAGGAATAATTCAGTGGAAACACTTGGACTGCCTCGATCCAAAATAGATTCAGACTATCGCTAATCCATTTCCAGGCTCACTGATTTGGAACTTTATTTGGGAACGTCGATCTTTAATAACTAAGCATGTATTCTAGTGTATCGGCAATGGGAGGTTGGCGGATTTTTGGCAGGACTCATGGAATGGATTTCCCCCGATCATACAAACATTCAATCATCCTATTTGGCTTGAGAATGCTATTGGTGCACATGGTTTGTGTGTTGCTGATTATGTATAACGTGTGGATGGTTCGGGTGGAGTGCTTTACAGGTGGATTGAAGTGGAAAACTTAGTATTGCCGACCAAAATAAAACATGTAATGAAGGAACTCTTGAATGACTGAAAGATTAACATATCTGACATGAAAGACGAACTCATTTGGTGCGGTGCCAAAGGGTGAAATCACAATATTGGGTCTCACTTTTGGCCCAAGATGGACATTTACATAAGCATTTTTAACTAAATCTTCATCTTTTGAGACCTATAGCAACTAAACCATTAAGAATTTGAAGAGGATGTGAACTAGTGATTTGTGACAATTTGTGTGTAGATTCTAATTTTTTTTTTCATTTTTTTTGAAATAAATCACGAATCTTTCAATATCTCCTTTAATAATTGGTTTTAGACAGAAAACAACATTTTCAGAAAGTAACTTTTGTGTCATACAACATAATTTTTTTTCTATAAATGATTAAATTCTAATTTTTGAAATATAGATTCTCAACATCAATATCTAGGGAAAGGATATTTTTTCATAATTTTTTGTTGCATTTTCTTAAAAAAAATTAAATTTTGACATCACTGTAACTATAATTTGGACATACGTGTGTGTCGTACGTGTCGTACAACCTAAATTTTTGTGTATATATCAAAATCCAATTTTTCTTTTTCAAGTGAAACAAGGACATCAATACCTAGGGAATGGGTATTTTTTGAAATTTTTTTACAATGGTTTACTATTTTTCCACCTCTACACAACAAAGAGTGTGATGTTTAAAGAAAAGCCTATGTTTAGTAAGAATTAAAAATTAAATACATGATAAAATGAAAATATATCAAACCTATACTTGTTAGAAAGATCATTTCGTTGGCTACAATATTGCTAAATATAATTTTTAAATAATGTTATTCAATCCCTTAAAAATTAAAGAAAAAGTGGTTTTTTTCTAGCATTTTGATAGGTGCGAAGGAGACTCCATTGTGGGTATGATTTAATACTAAAGGGCTTCTATCCAAGGGGGTTTGATCTAAGGGGGTATTATCTATCCCTCTTCAATTAAAACCCTTTATATGGAGCCTCTCAAGACTTAAATCATTAGTTTTTCTAAAAACAATGATTTCACTAAAAAATTAGCACATCCCAAAAGTGAGACACAGTATTGTGGCAGCACCCCAAATCTAGTGAATACTCTATCAAATTAGGCTTTGAATTGCAAAAGGTAAGAACAAGAGATCTGGAGTTGCCAAGTGCTTTGTGTTTGAAGAAAGGCGTTCTCCCAAAGGTAGGCATAACTTTCTTTGGATAGCACTCCATGAGAGGATTGTGACAGGAGATAGATTGGTGAAGTTAGGTTGTTATTTGATCTGCAAGTCTTGATTTTGAATCCTCTTGGGGATTTGTTGTCTGCTCTAAACTAGTGTTTCTTGGCCTTTTAAATGATAGTGGTTCACTTGTTTTGGTCATTCTCAACTGGTGTAATATTTTGGTGCCGTTTGTTAGTACAATCGAGATGACAGATCTAGGTGGGAGTGTGTTGCTATAAGATAACAAATTTCCTTTCTCCTTATCTCCTATTTGTTCTATTTTCTTCTTAGGGGCTTCAACGAGTCGAGTATTTTGATCCATTCGGCTATGTGCTTTGATCTACAAAAAATGGCAAAGTATTTTGGCATGCACTGTAGGTGCTTGGGTGCAAGGGAAGTTAGGGAGCAGGAAACAGTCAATGAATAGTTGCACTTATTGTTTCCTAAGGCACATGAAAAGGAGATCGAAGCAATCCACAAGGTGGTAGGAGATGATTTCTAGAGTGGTGTGCACACCCATGATGGTATGGTATTGGAGAGGTTTTTTAATAGCTACATTCAGGTGGTGGGTGCATAGCTATGGGGCGTGTGGGCTGCTCTTAGCTACAGAAGGGACGAGACTTACCTTTTTGTCTGCAAGGCTATTGATGGTGTTCCCGTTGAACCTAAATTTGGGCTTGCAGTGGGTGTCTTGAGTCTGAACCAGGAAAATAAGAAAGGGAAATTGAACGAGTCCTATAATCTGTTCAAGAAAGGTGTGGAGAAACTAGACAACATCAATGAATTTATGCAATTCATTGGAGACAATCCAAATCTGATAGAAGAGAACACTATCACAAGGTTGATTGATATTGTTGATGATGTGGGTTACTTGTATCATTGATGTCATATGGAAAATGTAATATTTTTCAATAATCAATAAAGGGAGCTGCCCCCTCTGGTAGCACTTACCTAAAAAAAAAAATTGGTGTGCTATATCATTGTGTGGAAGAAGTTGTGTTCATTAGAGAATATGAACTATGCATTATAGAGGTGTCTAAGAGAAATTTCTTTGCTCCATGTATCTCCACGGTTATGTTTTAGGTCTTGTGATTCTATAGGTGTTTTGATGGTATTGGTAGTTTACCTCATTCAAGAGGGTTTGAGGTTTTGTGCTTTGGAAGATGGTTTTTTGAGTTACAGTGTATAGTAGAGTAGTTTGAGTGTATTGGACTTGTACATTCTTCAGGTGAAAGTTGTTGCAAAGGAGTTTGTTGTATTTTAGGGTGTTTGTGAAGTATTCTAGATCATGTTCAAGTGTGGTGTGTGGTTAGCAAGTTGTCCTTGTGTTTGAAGAAGTGTGCACCTAAAATTTTAATCGTGTTTGTACGAGTAACAACTAACCTAGTGTTTACACTACATGCAAAGGATAAATATTGTTTAAGGAAGTGTGTGGTTGAGTGGTGTTGTTGGTTTGGCTCCCAATTAATTTTTTATGTGGTTTGCATTCACTTCTATCCACCACAGAGCTGTTTTGGCACCAACCTAATTTGAATTTTCATGTTTGAGGTGCATAGTCGACCTTGGAGAAAAGTTTCAAGGTTGAAGTAGGTATAAATATGAGTTGAATTGTTAAGGGAAGAGAGGTGTTAAGTGTGTGATGCTAGTGTTGTGAATTGAAGAGTTGTGAGGTGTGAAATTAAGAAGTGCAGTGTGAGCTTTCAAGTGTTGGACTACTGGATGCAGTGAGCAGAGGGTGTTTGCAATCATTCAAATAGATTACGAAGGTGTTGGAGCTATTGCGGTGGAATCCCTATTGCATTGAGATCATGTTGTTTATGTAACATTTTTTTTATCTTCTTTATATTATTTCGATAGTGAGCCTTGGTTGTGAGCTTTTTAGGGCAATGTGCCCCTTCTAGCAATGATCCTTTGTAACCAATTTTGCAATTACTTAGATTGTGATCTAATCCTCAGTGTGGCTTTTCCCTCCTTGGGTTTTCCATGTAAATTTGGTGTTCTCTTGTGCATGGTGTTAAGTTATTTCAATTATTTTTTTCAAGTTAAATCATCATAAAAAAGTAAGGGTTGAATATATGAATGTGGATCTGAATGTTAATGAGGGTTTTGAAGGTTTAAAGTACAACTGATTCACCCCCCTCTCATTTATCTTGTTCATTCAACAATTGGTATCAAAGAAAGGTTCCTGGAAAAAAAGCTTAACTACTTGAGGTAGATCTAGGATGGTGAACAAGAAGGATATCCCTATGTTTGATGGTATGGACTATGCTTTTTGGAAGACAAAGATGGAAGGCTATCTAGTTTACCTTGGATATGATGTCTAGAAGTCAATGAAGGATGGATGTACTAAGCTTACAAATGGATCAAGAATAAGTGATGAGATCAAGGCCTATGAAATCAATGATAAAGCAAGGTTTGTTTTGTTGAGTAGCCTTTCAAATTTTGAATTAATGAAATTCGTGGATTTGAAATATGCTAAAACCATTTGGGAAAAGCTAGAAAGTATTTATGAAGGAGATGAAAAGGTTAAATAAGCTAAGATGTAGAATATGGAGACTATATTTGAGAACTTGTGAATGTCTAAAGATGAAAACATTACAAGCTACATACAAAGGGTAGATGAAGTGTCCAGCCCCATCAAAGGTCTTGGTGGAAAATTCAAAGAATCAAAGGTGGTAAAGAAAATTCTCATAACTCTTCCTAAATAATATGGTCAAAAAGCTTCTGCTATTGAGGAAGTTGTAGATTACAATACTTATAAAAGAGATTAGATTATGGTACACTAACTACATTTGAAATGAGAAAATTTGGTCCAAACAATGGTGCAAAGGTTGAGACTATTTTAAGGCTAGACAAATAGAGAAAATTGAAGATTCATATAAGGATGATCTTGATGATGTAGAAGCTAACTTTGTGAGAAGGATGAAAAAGGGAACCGGTAAGTACAAAGGTAAATTACCTTTCAAGTGTTTCAATTGTGGAAAGATAGATCACTATGCTTCAAGATGTCCAAATAGAGTTTTGAATAATAAGAATAAGGGAAAAAAAGGAGAGATGATCAAGAAAAGATATTATGTTTAAAGAGTAGATGCTAATATTTTTTTATGATGAATCTGATTATGGAGATGATGATGAAAATGAATGCTTACAAGTTCATGGCTTTAAAAGATGAATCTATTTCTTCTAACTTTGAAATATGTGTGAAGGAAAATACTCCAAAGACAAAGGATAAGACTAAAGGTACTTTGGTATCTTCTTTTCATGCTAGAAAAGATAAGAACTATTGGATCATTGACAATGGTTGATCAACTCATATGACCAAAGAAAAGAGTAAGTTTGTTAAACTTGAAAAGGATGATGGAGGACTTGTTAGATTTGGTGATGATTCAGGTGCTAAGATTTGTAGAATGGGTTCAATGAATTTTGATGGCAAGCATAATACTGATGATGTTTACTATGTTAAGGGCTTAAGGAATAACCTCTTGAGTGTTAGAAAAATGTGTAGCAAAGGATACAATATTATGTTTTAGGATAATGGATGTAAGATCAGAAATGGGTCTAGAACTATAATTGATGTTGGAAAAAGGACAAATGGAAATGTTTATCAGCTCAAGGGTGTTGATGGCCATTGTTTTATGACTCAAATTAATGAAATTTGGTTATGGCATAGGAGTATGTATCACATAAATTTTGATAACTTGGTAAGAATTAGTTCAGTTCCAGTAGTGAGAGATTTACCAAAGATTACAAAGCATATCAATGTTGTTTACAAAGATTTTCAGTTTGGAAAGCAAACAAGAAGAAGTTTCAAGGGTAAAGAAATATCTTCTACTAGATTGTTGGAATTGGTTCATGTAGACCTTTGTGGTCCTACAAGAATGAGAAGTCTTCAAGGTGACAATTATTTCATGCTTTTGATTGATGATTATTCTAGAATGACATGGGTTACTTTTCTTAGAGAAAAATTTGAATCCCTAGACAGATTCAAAGCATTTAAAGTTATGGTTGAGAATGAGATGGACATGAAGATCAAATGTTTGAGGTCTGACAAAGATGGAGAGTTCACCTCCAATTAATTTAACATGTTTTGTGAGAATCATGGCATAAAGAGGATCTTATTTGTCTATAGGACTCCTCAACAAAATGGAGTGGTTGAAAGGAAAAACAAGACTCTTCAAGAAGAGACAAGGACTATGATGAAAGAAGTTAACCTATCGTAAGTCTACTAGAGAGAAGCAATACATAATATTGTTTACATACTTAACAAAGTTCAAGTAAAAGGAAACAACGCAATGAGTCCTTATGAGTTGTGGTACAAAAGGATCTCTACTGTCAAGTACTTTAGAGTATTTGGAAGAAATGTTGTATCAAAAGAGATGATGAAAACTTAGGAAAGTTTGATGCAAGGTCTGATGAAGGTATCTTCCTTGGATACTCTACTAAAATAAAAACTTACAAATGCTACAATAAAAGACTAAGAAGGATTGTTGAGAATGCAAGTGGAAAATTTGATGAAGATTTGTAGAATTCAGTGGTGATAGATGGATATGAATTAGATGAACTTGCTTGCAAAGTGTAAGAGAGGGGGACCAACCATGTCAAGGCTCTAGGTCACGGAGAGCTGAGAGTAGAGGGCTGCCCTAACTTACCTCACTCTAAAGGGTGTCTTGGGGTGAGGATCAAGAATGAAGAACACTATGTAGTACGTTTGTCACTCTACAGACCCAAACTTTAGGTTTAGGCTAGGCGAGTTGTTTTTTAGAGTCAATATTGCACCTTAGATAGCTCTTTATTTGAGGATGGAAACACGGTTCTGGGATGACAACATGACACGCTGGCATCTCTCTGGTGGGCTAGCGTCTGTATGGCCAAAAATGCAAAGTACAATAAAAACTACCTAAAAACTTATTAACAGCCTAGCTAGATGATTTTAACAGGAAAAATAGAATGAGAAAGTATAGAAAATAAAGATGGAGATTATAAAGCAAGTAGATAAAGGCTAGGGTGATGAAGATAATCTCACAAATGCGTTGATTCGCTAGCTAGCTCCACACACATGTCCACCTACAAAAAAATAAGAAGGGGGAAATTGTTGGGGCTATATAGGGCCCTGCCTCAGTCAAACCCCAGTTTTGGTGTTTCCACCTCCATAGATAGCTAGAAAGCAACAGAGTAGACTATGCAATAAAGTAGAAAGAAAGATTGTTGAACACTACAAAAAAATGCTATGCTACTCTACAAAATCACAAAGGAGAGGAGTAAAGCGTTACCACGTCCACCCAAAAGCTCATTAGCCAATGGAGGGAGAATGCAAGGTATGGACTTGGCAAAGTCACCACAACCACAATGGTGATAAAGGGAGGTCTCACAAGACTCCAAGCCCACAACTTCTATGGCTGCCTCACACTTGCAATGTGGAGTTGATGGAGTGTCAATACTACTGCAATGTTCACAATGAAATGCTAGAATGTTGCTTGAGAATGTAAAGAAGTGAATGAATTGCTAAGAGGATGTGTAGAGAGATTTTCAAAAGATGAAGTGATTGAATGAAGAATGTTTTTGAAGGTGAGATGAGAAGAATCTATTATTTTTGGGTTGGTTGGTTGAAGAGGGGCATTACAATTTGGCCCCAATTGGGTGTGTAATGCCTATGCCAACTTTAGACACAGGAATCCATTAGGGACAACAGTGCACCATGCAGATGTCTGCGTGTCATGTGTTCATCCTCAACAAATATTCTCTCACCGACACATAGGACAAATGCCAGGTGGATGGAAGGTAGGTGGGTGATGTGGAATTTTTCCTTCATATTTGATTTTCTAATGTGAGGGTATGTGAAAGGGGTATTTTCCCAGGGATACAAATTCACTCCTATACATTTTTCCACCACTTTAGTGAGAGTGTTCGGTAAAGTAGATCAAACAAATAGAGATGTATGCCTGAACTGTCGAGGAAGCAGATCACGATCTGAAAAACTTGAAAGCATAGGGTAGGCAAAGGACTTCATAGGTACTCTCCCTAAGGAGTTTCAAACAAAAAGACTCCATAGCACTGCAGAACTATGAAGTTGTACAAAGTACACTGAAGGCCCTTGGACCAATGATTGAAAAATCCTGCAAGATGTAAGCATCTTATAGGTCCGCAGACCTGCAAGAAGGAAACCCCCAATTTCTCTCTCATGAAGAAAACCCAGTTAAGTAAGTTCCTTATAGGCCCAGAGATCTACAATAAGGAAAACCCCAAGTTCTCTCTCATGAAGAAAGCCTAGTGAAAGGGGACTTCACAAAGTGAGACTGAAAAGTGTCTTCATAGGCATACCTACAAAGCAGCATGTTAATCTACAAATAAAACATGCTAAGAAATAAGAAGCAGCCACATAGGAAAATAGACATAAAGTTACACAGATAGTCAACAAATTGAAAAGAATTTCAAAGGGGTCCCTCAAGGACCCATCAAAAGGAGAGGGGTCCACTTAAGAGACATGCTATTTGAAAGAGAATTTTTTTCTCAAATCAATTCATCATCAAGGAATCCTTTCAAAAGATGTTCACTTCATCAAGGAATTTGAAAGGAATAAAATGCCCCCTCGTGAGGGGAAGGTTGAGGCTTCTCCCACAGGAAAAGTTGCTCCCACCTCAGAGAAAAGTTCTCAAGTTCTTTCTTTTCAAACCCATGATGAAGCAAACACGTTTCGTTAGGGGTCCAAGTTGAGAATACGATCCTTGAAAAAGGTTGCAAGGATTTTCAAGAAAAGATTCATTGGAAACAAATGCATTTTCTGAAAATTAAAACATTGTGAAAGTAACATTGTCACACATACGAGGGACAACTCAAACAAAGAAGAGAGAAAGATAAAAGATTGAAAGAGACATAGCCATATAACGAACAAAAGACCCAGGGGTGATATGATATTTCGAGGTCAGCATTGTTCACAAATATATATAAGAATAATAATAGTATATAAATGAATTTTCGTCAACCCCCTACTATATCAGACCATGTGAAGAATGCACGAGAAGACAAAGTAAAAAAAAAAATGCGTCAACATGAAAGGGAACCTAAGTGCCCCCAACACTTTGCATCATCCCCAATTTTTTGAAAATCAAAACACATAACAAAGGAAGAATGATGATACAAATAGAATGTTTACAATACAAAATCACTCCTATATCCAAGCACAAACAAGGGTGACAAGGGTCATCTAGGAACACATAACACAAGCACGAGGGAACACATCACAACAAACACACACCTATTCTAAAAATAAAGAAGAGGCCTCCCCCTAACACTCATCGACAAAGAGGTCATCTACTTCCCTATCTAGATCATTATAAGGGGAAGATGGAAAAGCCTATAGTGGTGGAATATTGAGGGGAGGAGCTTCTAACCCTCCCGCAATAAGGGCTAAGAAGGCCTTGCAAGGCCTTCTCCACTAGGCTTCTGTTGAGCTATGGTCAATGACTTTGCAAAAATCGTTGACAAGGTTGGGACCTCATCAAGAGATTTAAAAATTCACTTTATAGGAGTACCATGTGGTATCTCAATGGATGGGGAAGATGGTGCTCGAGATTCACTACTTGTCTCACCAAGTGACTTGGGAGCAGTGACAGACTCAAGGGAAGCTGGAACTTGCTTTGTCACTTGGACTGAACAAGCTAATGTAGGACCATCCCTTGAAGAAGGTGGGATCCTTTTACACCCTCCATTGCTATAAGGGCCAACCTCCACTTTTTGCTTCTTCAAGGGATGTGAACTCCCCACAGACGAGGTGAGAGGCATGAAAGAGGAGGAGAAAATTATGGTAGACACCATTGAGGTATTCAATATGTCCATGAGTTTAGAAAAAGGCGGGATTTCCAAAAGGGACATCAAAAGAGGAAACTTGACCGAAGAAGCGATAAAAACCTACACCTTTTTAGGGTCAGGTGCACTCATACTCGTAGGGAGAGTTGTAAATAGAACTGAATTCTCTTGAACAAAAGCAGAGGGGAGGAGAGAGGAAGATGCATCAAGAGGCCCTGAAATAGGGGCAGTCGACTCCTCTTCCTTTCTCTGCAAAGTAGCCCCCTCAGCTGTCAGAGCCTTTCACTGGCACTTGCACTCATGCACAAGATGCTTTCTATGACTCTTTGAGCTAGAGGCTGGGAGTTGTGAAGGAACAAAAGGCTCCTACTCAGCCATAAGGGTTTCCATCATAGTCGTCTTACATAGAGGGACAAACTCCTAAATGGGAGCAAGAGGAAGAGGTTGAGGAACAACAAGGGAAGTTGGATCTAGCAACTCAATGGCGGACCTCTTCCCATTCATTGTTTTAGGAGCAGGAGTGGTGGGAGGCCGCAGAGGATGAGACATAGAGGATTCCCCACAAGGACCCTTCCTTCTACCGTACAAGTAAGGCCAAGGTACAAGAGGCACAATAGGAAGGTACAGTATCCTAATCTTAGCTTTTCACCAAGAAGGCACCATCAAACTTCTCATGTAAAAGCAAGGAGTACTCATCCAAAAATCTTCTTCATAAAGAGGAGCAGAAGAGGCACCCTAGGAAAAAACAGGCTTCTTTCCCTTTCGAGAAGAGGAGGTAGCTTGCTACTACACTACTGGAAGGACCAATTTTGGTTTTCCTTTTCCCTTGATCTTGTACTTCACATAGTTTCAATAAAGTATGTCCATTCTTGGGCGAAGTCCGACTAGGGTAGGCCAAAAATGATCCAATGAATAGCCCCCATGGGACACCAATGACTGGTACGCAGTGTCATGCATGACGTGCACAACACCTTCGTGGGAGAATTTTAAACATTTATGAATGATGGAAGTGATCTCATTCATGTAAGCTAGCCAAGGTATGCCTAATTTCACCCTGAACAAATTTGATTCTAAAATAATGTCAAAGGTTGTGTCTATGGCCCTAGGTCCAACTAGGACAGACAAAGTTATTGAGCCATATAGCTTGAGAGAAAGGCCATCATGCCTATGGATGGTATACTTTGTTTCTTCATACTCCTTCCTCTACAATGAATTTAGCCATAATGTATCCTCAATAATGACATTCACTCAACTCTCAGGGTCAACAAAGACCCTTATCACAATGTTCCCATTGAGTCGAGCAAGAATGTAGAGGGGAGAGGGCTAGTTATTCACATGCATATCTTGTATTGAGCCATATAGCTTGAGAGAAAGGCCATCATGCCTATGGATGGTATACTTTGTTTCTTCATACTCCTTCCTCTACAATGAATTTAGCCATAATGTATCCTCAATAATGACATTCACTCAACTCTCAGGGTCAACAAAGACCCTTATCACAATGTTCCCATTGAGTCGAGCAAGAATGTAGAGGGGAGAGGGATAGTTATTCACATGCATATCTTGTGAGATGCATGTCATTTCCATTGAGTCGGTCACAAGCTGTGTGGAAGGAGTAACTGTAGCCATGTTAACTTATGCTAAGGGCCGAGTGGTTGAATCAAAGGGATCAATAATTTTGGTTAGCAGAATGAGACAAAAATGGGTCTATGTATATCTGCAACTCACTATTTTCTTTCACCACCAATTTATTTGTATTTTTTATACTCCCATCGAGACAAATACTATCATCCTCGTTGCTATCTTGTATCTCATGATGCAGGCACATACAACATTTAATATTGTATCTGTTAACTCGATGGTACTAATAGAAGGTGTTTGCATCGTACCAATCAAGGTAAGGTTCCTTGAGAAGTCGAAGGTTCTCCAAGGTTATGATCTTATCCTTCAATAACTTTTGCAAGATGGAAGAATAATATTTTGATAACTTTGTAAACTTTATGTTGCATCTAAGGCCATTATCATTCATTGTGGCTACTACATTCATAATAGCCTCACCTTTTCCTAAGATTGATACGATAGACTTTCCTTTTGAGCAGGAGCACGAGGAGGATCCCCTGAACTGAACTATTGTCTATTGATATTCCTATAATGTCGCACACAGATGAGTGAAAGAAGGGTATTTCATAAGGGAAAAATTTTCCTGCCAAGGTCTCTATAGGTTACCTATGAACACCTTTTGCACGTCAAAATTGGGCAGCGGGTACAAGATCTGCAAAAAGAGTGCTTGATACTATGCTATGAAATCAATTATCTTCTCATTATCCCCTTGCTTGCATTGGACAAGATCCAAAAAGGTCATCTTCGGTCCAATGTTGGCTTGGAACTGTCAAAGAAACTGATTTACAAGTTGATCAAATGAGAAAATAGAATTGTCAAGTAAGGAACAATACCACTCGAGTGTTGTATCCTTAACAGACTGGGGGAATAATTTTTCCATCAACGCATCATGATGAAAGAAGTCTATACACATGGCATTAAAGGCAGACACATGCATTTGGGGGTCTCCTATGATGCCATACTTCTCAAATTTGGGAATCTCCATTCCTTGTAAGAAGAGAGTACTTAAGATTGCTACCGACAATGGGCTATATCAGAAGAAGGGTTGAAAGATAGGCTGGGTAGAGGCCTGGGAGAGACTCACTAGCTAGTTTTGTGTACGACCCATGTTATCAAGCAAGGCATTCAAAACAGGGTCAGTAGATGACAGAGGACCAATGGAACCTCAAGAACCACCACCACTAGAACCACCTTCGGAACCATTGATGTGACCTCCGCTGGAGCCACCACCATTAGTGGGACCTCCATCGGAGCCACCTCCATTATCAAAACCACCTCCTTTGGTGCCACCTCCGCTACCGGAACCACTGCCACTCATTCCACCAGAGCCTTTACCACTGGGGGCAATATGAGGGGTGAAACTAAACCCAAGGGGTGTTTTACTCACCTTGAGAGTGTGAGGCCCCTAAGAAGCAAAAGAGACACTAATCGAGGGCCCTTTTTTGGCCATGCACATGGATGTAGTGGGCATTGAAATTCTTATTTGTCTTTCATAGGCATCACGCACTTGGTACAGGAGCACCTTGGCTTAACTCCAGTTTGTTGTGATCAATTTTGGCTTGTACCTGACCTTAGCCAAGTTAGGGTGTTAGTAGTTTGATTTGGACCTTAGAAGGTCTTGTTAGTGTGGGATGAGTTAGTCATTAGGACTAAATCCATCTTAGTTAATTAATGTTGTTAATGTTGCTTTATTTAGCTTAGGACAGCTTAAGTGAGAAGGTCGAGACTTAAAGTGTGTTAACCACATCCTTGTTGTTAAAAGATGCCAAGAGGCAGTTGAAGGAGTGGTTGGCTCGGAATCAGGGAGTTAGAGATCCTAAAATGCAGGATGATGGAAAGAGTTGCAAGAATGTTGCAAAATTGCATGGCAACATTGTTTGGTTGCATGCAATTTAGTAGTTGTCTTGGATTCCCTAGAATTCAAGAGTAAGTGCTCGATCTACTCCCCTTGAATCATGGTAAAGGCTTAAAAATAGAGGTGTGGCTCATAGTTAGCAGTTAGTTTTTCATTGTAATCAAAGTTTTTGGTGTGGAAGAATAGTGAACTTCTTGTATTTTCTGTGTTACCCGTGTACCTTGAGAAACAGAGATCTTGAAGGCACTGTATATATTGTTTTAGCACTGTGTTTATGTTCATTGGATAGTGTAGAGCAATTTTCATCTTTTATCTAGGTTGCTTAGAGTAGAGTTGTTGTTTTGAATTTATAGATTAGAGTTTAGAAGGGTTTTAATTGTAGTTTTGAGCAGTCAGACTTCTCATGGCTCCCCCATACGAACTAACCACGGGATCTTCCTGCAATTAGTTTGAAATGACAGGGGAGCCAGTCAATTGTAAATATCTAGCAATAGGATTCATGGGAAGGCAAGCAAGAATTTGTAATACCAAACCCTAGGCGAGTTCTAGCTACCCGGTTAGGAGTTTGGGAGTGAAAATTGGAAGAACTTAGGCAGGGGAAGAGACCATTGTACGGAATCCATACAGCTTCAGGTAGGGTTAGACATTATCTTCACTTGACAAAAGGGTTGAAGCTTCAATCAATCTTTTGGAAGGAGATTTGAATCAAAGAACAGAGAAACCCTAAGAATTAGGTCAATTAGGCCTAATCCTCCTTAATTGTAGGAAACCACTGTACGGTAGAGATAGAGGTTTGAAACCAAGTGCAAGATTTAAAGCTCCAAAAAGGGTGTCTGAAAGTGACATTTTTTTGCTAGGTCATTTGGAGAGTTTGGGCAGGAAAATCCAAAAACCGACTGGTAAGGGCTAGTAGAGAATAGGCCTCTTCAAGGCAAGATCTTGAGATCGGGTAAAGTGAAAGCTAAAGAACCTACAAAATGTATCCAAGTGGATGTGAAATGCAAGGAAATAGTGTCTCCAACTCCCCTGCAAACAGTTCAAGCAAGGTGATGAAGTTGGCATCTAGACCCTTCTAGGTGTTGGAAGAAGAGCGCAGATTCAAGAGGTGTTTGCCCTCCAAGGTTAAGCACAAGGATTGAAACTCTTGGAACAGAGTTGAAGCAAGGTTCAGTTGATGAACTAAGTCAAGATAGAGCCTAGAGGTTGTCAGGTTCTTGGTGGAAGGCAGAGTGAAGTCTTCTAGTTGGTTAGTGCAAGCAAATCTTGGAGCTATCATACACCAGCACTTCTCCTTGGGTGGTACCTGATCTAGACCTATACGAAAGGACATAAGCTTCAGTTAGATTGACAAAGCCAAATAGAAATTCTATCCCTATTCGATCTTTTCCTAGAAAATGTCTCACCTTGCTTGCTGATGAGCCTAGTTTTTGGTCTAATTCTGGGTAGAATCTCTAGTCTATTTTCTCATAGATTTCATGAATATTAATGCTTAAGTGTTGGTATTAGCATAATTTTTCCCTCAAACCATTGACATTTGATATTACCCTATCTTTGCAAGCTTTAATGACATTTGGCATAATACATTGGTCATCTATATTGATTTTGCATGTGATTGATGAATGTTTCTTAGAGTGGTTATAGATGTGCAGTTATTATGCGTACTAACTTTGACATGCTAATTTAATACACCAAGTTGAGGAAGACTCTGCCAGCTAGGCATTCACCATAATGTCCAGCTGAGAAACTACTCCAAGTTAAAGGTATCCGGCAACAAAGATTCTTCATGCAACTGAACATAACTGCCTTGCAGTGGACCTTAATGATTGAGCATGCATGAGTGTTACTGTTGTGCTGGTTCTACGCTTGAATTGCATGTTTGACCAGATTCCATGCATGTGTAACCGCCATCGCTCCACTTTCCCCTGTTTTCCCTAAATGGTGTCCTCCCCATTCGTGGAGTTGACTGCCTTATTTAACTGTAGTATAAATAATGATTGATGCTCCTTCTTCAAAAGGTTGCATGATTTGACATTGTACTCTAATTCTTCAGTTTCATAGATACATTACTCTTTATATGCATGATTTACAATGAATGGAATAAAGTTATGAGTTCAAGCATCTGATTTCTTGTTAGTTTAGAGGATACTTATCCAAGGGGGACCACTTGGTGAGTAATCCATCTTCTTAGTTTAGAATTAGTTTAGTATTACTTGTTGTTTAGTGCTTAGTTAGAAATCTGGCATTGATTGTTCTTGCAACCACTAGAATTCCATTCTATGACTATTCCTGCAACCAAGAAAATAGAGTAGTCTCTTGTTTGTGACTTAGATTTTCATTCTTGCTTTGTATTTCAACTTAGCATAGTTTTTGGTTGGTATTCATTATTTTTGTATTTCCTTTTATGCAATTTACTTTCAATATGGTGTTTCTTAGTGGTAGAGTGCAGTGACTACTTGAGCTCCTAGTGCACATATAGTGTTGGCCCATTTCAAGTTCATGTCCCTGGGCTGACAAAGTAAATGCACCTTCATGATGATTAAGATAGTTTTTTAGATTAGATGTCCAATCTCTAAATCATGGTTGGAAGGGTCTAGCTATTGAATCATTGTAGGAGGCTGACACTTACAAGCCTAGTGGATCTTGCCATGTTTGGCACTTGGTCTAAGTGGTTTACAAGGTCTAGTAAGATATTATCTAATTCCATAAGGTTTTCTGTGGGAATATGTACAACATCATCCTCATCTATGAATGGAGTTATAGGGGATGTTGGAGGGGTAGGCACACGAGTGGTCTCTTCCATGAAACCCATCTCGTCAACATAGTTTGTAGGAAAACTAGTGATAAACTCATTAGCTAAACTAGGGGAAGAGCTGGGGGTGAAACTAGACGTGACCACAATCTTCTCCATCGGTAGGTGTCACACACTTCTCCTAAAAACATACCCTAAAGTTGTAGATTGGGTTGTGATGCTCATAAACCTTTAAAACACTCAAGATTACAACAATCACAAGGCATAAGGGAAAAGTCTCAACATAGACAAATGGGAAAATGATCTTCATGTCAAGGTCACCAAAAATGTAAGAGAGGGGGACCAACCACATCAAGGCTCTAAGTCACGGAGAGCTGAGAGTGGAGGGCTACCCTAACTTACCTCACTCTAAAGGGTGTCTTGGGGTGAGGATCGAGAATGAAGAGCACTATGTAGTATTTTTTTCACTCTACAGACCCAAACTTCACGTTTAGGCTAGGTGAGCTAGTTTTTGGAGTTTGTACTATACCTCAAACAACTCTCTATCTGAGGATAGGAGTGCCATTCTAGGACAACAGTGCAGTGCATTGGAATTTCTCTCTCGTTCTACCATTTGTATGACTAGAAAATGCAAAGTACAGTAAAAAATACCTAAAAAATTATTGACAACCTAGCTAGTTGATTTTAACAGGAAAAACAAAATGAGAAAGTACAGAAAATAAATATAGAGATGATAAAGCAAGTAGATAAAGGCTAGGGTGATGAAGATAATCTCACAAAAACATTGATTCGCTAGCTAGCTCCATGTACATGTCCACCTACACACAAGAAATAAGGGGGAAATTGTTGGGGTTGTATAGGGGCCTACCTTAGTCAGACCCCCGTTTTGATGTTTCCACCTCCATGGACAGCCAAAAAGAAAAAAAATAGAATGTGCAATAAAGAAAGTAGAAAGAAAGATTATTGAACACTACAAAACAATGCTATGCTACTCTATCAAATCACAAAGGAGAGGATTGAAGTGTTACCACCTCCACCAAAAATCTCACTAGCCAATGGAAGGAGAATGCAAAGTATGGACTTGGAAAAGTCACCACAGCCACAACAGTGATGAAGGGAGGTCTTGCAAGACTCCAAGCCCACAACTTCTATGTTTTCCTCATACTTGCAATGTGGAGTTGATAGAGTGTCAATGTTGTTGCAATGCTCACAATGAAATGCTAGAATGTTGCTTGAGAATGTGAAGAAGTGAATGAATTGCTAAGAGGATGTGTTGAGAGATTTCGAGAAGATGAAGTGATTGAATGAAGAATGTTTTTGAAGGTGGGATGAGAAGAATCTGTTATTTTCGAGTCGGTTGGTTGAAGAGGGATGTTACAATTTGGCCCCAATCAGGTGTGTAATTCCTCTGCCAACTTTAGACGTAGGAATCTGTCAAGTACGGTAGCGAACTACGTAGATTTCTATACACCGTACATTCATCTTCGATAAACATTCTCTCATTGACACATAGGACAAATGCCAGGTGGATGGAAGGTAGGTGGGTGATGTGGAATTTTACCTTTGGATTTGATTTTCTAGGGTGAGGGTATGTGAAAGGGGAATTTTCCCAAGGCATGCAAATTCGCTCCTATACACAAAGAAGAAGAAGAAAAATCTAAGGAATAAGAAGTGTAGAATGAAGAGGAAGAAGCTCTGGAAAAGACCCCTAAAACCCCTAAGTATGTATAGAGAAATCATTCTAAAGAAAATATTGTTGGAGACAAAAGAAAAGGAGTATTGACAAGAAGAAGAGGTAAATCTATGTTTACTTCTAAAGTTGAACCTAAAACTATGATTGGGGCATGTAAGGATGAACATTGGATAAAGGTTGTGGAAAAAGAACTTCTAAAAATTGAGAAAAAATAGACTTAGGAACTTGTCCCAAGACTTGAAAAAAATAACATAATTGGTACTAAGTGGGTATTTAGAAACAAACTGAATGAGAATGGTGAAGTGGTAAGAAACAAGGCAAGGCTTGTGTGTAAGTGTTATTCACAAGTTGAAGGAATAGACTATGAGAATATATTTGATCTAGTGGCTAGAATGGAAGCAATCAAGATATTTTTGGCATTTGCAACATATAAGGACTTTAAAGTTTATCAAATGGATATGAAGTCTGCTTTCTTGAATGGAGAATTAGAAGAAGTCTACATGGAACAACCAGAAGGATTTCAGAAATCAAATAAAATAGATATGGTTTGTAAATTGAAGATGTTAGAATTTAATACATGACAGAGAATAGTTAAATAAAATAGACAAATAAATAAATTAACTTGCTATTGTTAATTTAATAAATAAATTAGGTTTTGGTATTTATATTCTCGTAATTGGTTTCATAAGGGAATAATGGCTTTATAATGCCAATACTTTGTAATATTTTGTAGTGTAATGCGAATGATAGTATTTTGATTCAAGAGAAATCTCATTTTTTCTCTCTCATTTCAATATGGTGTCAAAATAGGTTTCTTCTTGGACCTTTCTCTAATCACTCTTGATTCATTTTTTTTCTCTCATAGCGGTGTTTGCAATGGTACTGCAATGAAGACCACGTGCAATGCTATTGTTTTCTACCATTCTTGCATTCGTCAACAAGTGAGCAATGTAAACCATGTGCAAAACCCTTTTGACTTCATCATTCATTTTCATTTTTTCTCTCTTTCCATCTTGGTCACTCCTTCCATTTTTTTTCCTCCATTATGTTCATGTTCAATTTCAAAATCTATAAAAAACAAATCAGTTAGTATGCAAACTTGTGCAATTTATTGTCGATTATTGTCTTTTGGATGTTGTTTGCTGAAATTTCATTGAAATAAACTCTTGAAGAGTTGGAATCCATTATGTTGATGTCATTTTAATTCTATTCTATGTAAGCTAGTAGACGAGAATCAATGTTTGTGGTACAAGGCTTTGTATGACACTTTGTGGGAAGACAAGATAACTCCAAAGCAGGTGATCGACATGTCTCCCTTTCAACTCTTGTATGGGTTGAATGTCGAGATTCCTATAACCTTGGAACTTCCAGCCCTCAAATTGGCTAAGGACATTGAGGATGAGACTTTTTATAACTCTATTGATAAGCATATTATATAGCTCTCCAAATTGGAAGAGAATCGAGTTCAATTGGTTGACCACATTGTGGAGCACCAGGACCAACTAAAGAAGCTTTTCAACAAGAAGGCCAAGTCTCGAGATTTTCAAATTCGTGATCTTGTTCTCCTATGGGACAAACTAAGAGAACTAAAAGGTATGCACGAAAAATCTTGACTCACTATGGACAAGACCTTTCCAAGTTCTTCAGTTGCACAGTGAGAATAGTTTCCTATTAGCATATGGATATGTTGTACCCAAAACCAAAATTTTTGCTTCACTAAGGCATTTTGCTTAATTGAGTCTTAATCTCGTTAAAGTGTTGTCAAAAGGTCATTTTTGGGGTTTTTAAATATGGAGTTGGTGTCAGTACTATGTCAGTCTGTTACTGAAGAAATTTTCTATCTCTGGAGAAGGGAGCACATTCTCAAATAGGCGCCCTATCTTTTAGGGGCTCAGATCCTATTTTTAGGGTTTGTCACCTCCAGCAAACATTTGTCCGGCATCACGTCAGCTTCACAGTGAGCTATTAAGCCTATTGAACGGACCTATTTCGAGCAAGTTACGGAGAATACAGCGCAAAATGAGTCGAAAGCAAGAATTGGCTAACACTGGAGAAAAGCGCAGCTTTCAGAAAGGCGCCCATCTTTTTGAGGTGCCAAATGAAGGTTTTTCGCTAAATGCCACCCAAGATGTTTGTCTCACTTTTGTTCGAGCTTCGCGACGCATCCGTCAGTGGGTGAATCTGAGTTGCTGAAGCGCCTGAACATGAGGTCAAATGTAGGGTCAAATCTTAGTCAGAATATCAGAGGAAAAAGCAAAAGAGCACATTTTGAGAAATGTGCCCAAGCTTTTCAGGCCTTTAATGCCTTCTTTCTGATAATTTCAAATGCCTAATGTGTCTGTGTTACGTTCAGCTTTCCATTGCCTGTCTTCGTCAGATCAGAAGATGTCTTATTAGCCTGCAGTTGAGGTTTTTATATTATTTTTGTCGTTTCCAGAAATGGCTAAGTCTGGAATGAAAAGAGCAACTTTTGAAAGGGGCGCTCTTGTTTTTCACTCCTCAGATGTTGTTTTCTTGGGAAATGTGCCTTTGCAGCTATCGTGCAGAATGAAGTTAGCTTCGCAATGAACTTGAGTTCCAGTCCTGAAAGTTAAGAAAATGAAAGTTATGAAGGATTTTGTTTTTCCCTTCATACGAAATGCAAAAGTTGAAATTTGACTAAGTCAGGGAAAAAGCACAGCTTTTGGAAAAGGCGCTTGGATTTTTGAGCCTTCAGATGTCAGTTTTATGACGTATAGTGTCAAGATATCTTTTGATCAGTTTTTACTCAGCCTGCAATGCACCTGTCAGCTAGCCAATCGGAGAAGTCAGTCAACCAGTGTCAGAGGATGAACAGAGGTCCCGACAGAGGTTTTAGCTTAAATTTTCATAAAATTTGGCTAAGTCTGGAATTCGCCCAAAAGTTCAAAGTTGAATTTTCGAAAGTGAGTTGAATGGACGCCTTAACTGGAGTTCTGACTGCAATTAGACTGAACGATTTCTGGGTTGTCATCTTCAGTTCGTATATTGGCATGTGGAGTGATCTTTCAGTTTGCATGTCGAGTTAACTAGTTTGCATGTTCAGTTAACTACCTTGCATGTTGAGTTAACTTGATTGCATGTTAAGTTTAACTGAAGATTACCACTAAAAGTCAACTGAAGTTTGCATGCATGGTGATTTTGGTCAAAATTGTGAAGATTTTAGTGAAGATGGCGCTTCATCAAATGTCAACTGAAGTTCAAAAGGGACGAATTGAAGCATGAAGCATTATTTTGTGAAGCATGAAGCATTTTTAGTGAAGTATGGCGAATTTGAAGTTGTTAACTTCACTCATCAAAAGGGTCGCTATATTTAGTGTTTGAAAAGGGTTGCTATTTTTAGATTATTTTGATTAAAGCATGAAGTTGGCGCATTCTTGAAGGCCAAACTGAACTTCCAAAAGGCTAGCTATTTTTAGCATATTTATTGCATGAATAAAGCGAATTCCTTATCTCATTCTTATTGTTAACTAAAGTTTGCAAAAGGCCACGCCTTAGGTCAAGTTGATGAATCCAAAGCAAGGTTGAAGATGGCGAATTTGATAAAGATGCTAACTGAAGTTAAAATCGCATGGATGAGTTTAACTGAAGACTTGAAAGGAAAACCCTAATGCGTCCACTTATTGAGCTTGTTCGAGTTCCAGTTAACTATTATGAGGTCCAATGAGAAGCCAAGCGCCATTTTTATGCATGCTTTATTTAGTACAAATTTTCTATGATGAAATTCTATATATTTCAAAGATGGTGTCCATTATTGCATCATCTTTTGCTCTGAAGCTTGTATTCTTTTGAGCGACCAGCAAGCTTAAGGTGATTCAGGTGTCCGTTTTCAGCGTTCTTCGAAGCAACAAGTTCAGATTGTTCAGAGGAAGTCAATTCTAGACTTTATTTCCACTTTGCATGCAGGTTTTATAAAGATTCGAAGAAGAGATTTGCAGATTTTTCAGAAGCAGACAAACAAAACTTTCTATCTTCTGTCTTATTTCTTCTATTTCTCACCTTAGGTACTTTCTTCGCATGCCAGAGTAATTCAACACATTTTTAGAATCTGTTCATTTGGGTTCTCATATTTCAGCGTTTGCCACAAGACCCACTTCTTAGATTTTTTCGAGAAAATCGCCCCGTAGTCTTCATTCTGAAGCTCTGAGCCTTTTTCTGAGAATCTCTTTGCATGTGGGCTTGAATCACATTTTTTCGAGAATCCAGCTATCTGGGTTTGTTCAGAATTCAATTATGCACAAAACCCATGTTCCAGAATTTCTTCAAAAATTTCTTCCGTTAGAGGCTATTTTTAGCTTTGTCCAGAGGTTTTCAGAAAGTTCTCCAAGTATATTCGACTTTACAGTCAAAAGTCATCATTTTCAAAATGTAGTTCAACCTTATTGATTACAAGGTGAAATCATCCCTTACACATAATCTCATCAAAACGTCAGATACAGACCTGAATCATGTTTATCCAGTGGTCAATCTGAGCAGTTTGGAGAATGTTAGCAGCAATTCAATGAAGAATCTTGAGCGTTCTGGGTTGCTGGCAGCGGCATCCATTCCTGTTTCTATCTTCGATCTTGAGTTTGTACTTGCTTGCATTAAGCATTATGACTCGTCTTCATGACAGATCAGATCGGTTGATGGAAGAGTGGTTTGCAGTCTCAAGCCGAAGGATATAGAGAAATGTTTTGCTATTCCTCCTTGTTCAGATAACTTTAATGTTGTTCTTGAAGCTTGTGAGAAGATATGGGATGCTGATCAACAACGTTCACAGAGGAAAGTTGCTCAAAAATGGTTGACAATTCAGAAAACTAACTTGCCTAAAAAGGTTAGTCGTGGTGAATTTAAAGGGGAAGTTGTTGTTTTGATAACCTTACTCAATCGAGTTACCGTTCAATCAGATGCTAATACTTTCCATCCATGGATGTTCTACCTAATTACCAGAATCCTCGATGGTACAGAGCGTTTTGATTAGGCTATGCTGATTAGTGATTGCTTACATCAGCAAATTACTAACTTTCTCAAGTATCACGAGTTACATATGATATCCTATTTGGTCTACTTGGTTGCATTTCAAGGTAGCTACAGACTTCTTAAAACCAATGGTACTCTCGGTGTTCAGCGTGTTCATGAATATTATCCACAGCTAGAGTTTTCTCAGTCCGAGCAAAACTTCCAAGCAGTGAATGATCACTTTTCCATGAAAACCGTGAGAGATCATGATGATGAGATGCACATTCGTATTTCAGCCGAGGCCAAATCAGCGATGGAGACTTGGGCGGATTGGTTTATCCAGTTTCCTACTTTTACATACCTTCGTGTTTATGGATATGTTGGAGAGCCCCTGATGTTACCAAGATACCCTTTAGATAAGCTCATTTTTATGGAGTTCCTCAGACAGATGCAGCACGTTCATTTCTTTCTTCGTAGTCGTCATAAGATTGCAGCAAATTTTCCATTCTCATTAGGAATTTTCACGTGTGATGCTGCAACAGATGCCAGGCATATGTCTACTGAGATTGAAAGGTTCAAACTCAAGCCTTATACTGAGAGGCGTTCCTATGATCCTCTTGGACATTATGCAAATCAGTTAGAGCGAGGGATTGCACATGTGCCAGCACTTGAAGATTTCTGGGCAAATTGTGAAGATGAATTCAAGGTTCATCGTCGTCACTATTGTAGACTCACTATCGGTCAACTCTCTGATTACCTATCAGAAGATGTTGATGGTCTATCTGATGATGATGGAGAAGTTCTTCTCAATTCTTATGTTAAGGATCAAGTTGCTCGGCAGCCACTTCGCTCACCTGATTGGTATGCCAAGGAGAATACTTCTATCGAAGAGGTTTCCAGATCAGTTATCAAGACTAGCAAGTTATTCTTGGAGAGCAAACGGACACGGAAGTCAGTTCCTGTAGCAGAGCCACCAAAGGGTTTCTCTTTGTTGCCTTCTACTTCTAGAGCAAGACCAAGAGTCAAGGCTATTATTATACCTCCTAAAGGGGTTAGACTTAGTGGAAACACGGGGAAAAGGGCTACTGGTAAGAGGAAGCAGAAACAAATTGAGAGTGTCCCTGAGGTTCCGGTAGAGATAGTTATTCAAGCTGAGCCTCACGTTTCACCTCCTAGTTCTCCTCACATGCAGCCCATTGACATAGATTCTGAGCCCAAGACACCAATTCAGGCTGGATCAGAGACACCTGAACCACCACAAGTTGATACATCAGGGACAGTCTCTCCGCGAATTGAGAATATTGTTCAGTCTTGTTGGCTCGAGAAGTCTTTAGGGAGACAGAGGTGTGAACCATCGTACAACCTGGATTTATCTGAGTTCGGTGAACCTTATCAGAGAAGGTCAAACAAGAAGATAAAGAAATAGGTGCACATTGAAAAGACTCCTAAGTTCAAGATTGTTATTGAAGTTACCGTTCCTCCAGAGGGTAAAAGCTTAGATGAAGTCGAAGTTGGTGACTTTACATTCACTAAGGCTAATCTTGGCAGGACTACACGAGAGACAGATGTATCTCTTCTTAAGATTGTTACCAATAATCTTGAAGAGCGTATCACCAAAGATGGAGAAGATAAGGCATTACTTAAAGCTGAAATTGGTCAACTTCATCGATACATTTCTGATCTTGTTCATGGGAATTCGAGTAGAGCACCTGTTCTTCCTCAGAGTACACCTGTAGAACAACAAAAATTGGATCAGTTGGTTAGTCATGGCAGACTTTTAGACAGCTGGATTGATAATTTAGTTGCTGCTGGTAAAACTCTTCTTGCAGATCTGTATCAGTTGAGAAGTGATGCGCATAAACTCCGTCAGGGTGTTCAGTCGCTTGAGATTGCAGTTGCAGAGAACTTGGCAAAGGATCGTGTTCTGGTATCTCAGTTATCAGTTGCATATGATGCCTTGGAGATTGTTGAGGACCAAGACAAAGTTTTTATTTGGAGAGAGCAGCACCTTCTCAGAACAGAAATATGTGAGAAGATCTCTACCAAATTGTTTTCACTCAAGGATGATGTGATTGGAGTACTTGCATTGGTCAGTGGCTTCGTTGTTCAGATTCCGTGTCATTATCTTCTCGAAGATGGCACGTATGTTGAGTTGGATAAAGTTCAAGCAGAGTTCGAGAAGCTGATTTGTGACAGCCTTGAAGGTGAACCTATGGCACCCAAGTTGGAGAATGTTTCAGTGATTGCAGCCAGTTTGAGAAAGGCGACTGAAGAATGTAAAGATGGCTTGCACATGATTTCAGAAAGTGGCAGAGAACTAAAGAAACAGACTGTTATTTTTAGCAGTGTCAAAGTGCCAGATGACAAAGAGATCGATGAGTTCTTGGTCGAAGTGTTAGACCGAGATGACATGGAGTGATCTACCAGTTGGAACCTGCAGTTAATTTCGAGGGTTGAGTCATGAGCAGCAGTTAACTCGACTTTCAGTCTTGAGTTTACTTGCTGACTTAACACATGCTTATCTCATCCTTGGAATTATCAACACAGGAGTTAGGGTTAGGGTTTCCAGTTAACTGAAGGTAGTGTCCAGTTAACTTTGCTTTAAATAAGGCGTGCATGCTTGCACATGGTCCATTTAGGTTATTTGTACCAGTTAACTGATGGTAGCTTTCCAGTTAACTGTATAGTTTACTTCATTAGGGTTTGGCGCATAACTTGCATGCATTGCAAGAACTGTAGTGAACTCAAGGTGATTTTAGGGTTACCTACACCTTGATGTATATAAATAAGAGCTTTTGCTCATTTGTAATTAACTTTTGCTTGAGAGAGAAATATATGCTGCGCCTACCTTGCCCTCAATATTACTCTTTTGGTATTTGTTCATGCGTCTTTGCTATTACAGTTAATTGTTATGCCACATAGGGTTTCATGCGATTGTGATAGTGAATTCTTTCCATAGTTTAGATAAATCTGTCTTGTGCATCTTTTATTGTTATGATCAAACGTTATGCCACATAGGGTTTCGTAAGATTGTGATGATAAAACCGTTTTGTGAAGTCTTTACTATGCTGGCCGAGTGTTATGCCACACAGGGTTTCATAGAGTTGTCATGGTAAATCTTCCCATAGTTTAGATAAATCTGTTTTGTGAATCTTTTATCATTACGATCAAGTGTTATGCCACACAGGGTTTCATAAGATTTTGATGATAAATCTGTTTTGCAAGTCTTTGCTGTTATGATTAAGTGTTATGCCACATAGGGTTTCACAAGATTGTTATGGTAAATTCTTGAAATCTGTTTTGTGCCTTATAAACTTGTTCAGATTGAGATGATAGTTGCGCCACCTTGCCTTCAAGTAGAGAATCTGAATGCGTTTATCGTCTGATAGTCATAACCTTGCTCCGTTTCCTCATGCTCTGATTTTCTTGAGGAAACTGGATAGAATTTAAGTTATTAAGTTTAGTTGTAGTTAGTGAATCTGCGAAACCAGAGAAAACTCAGCTGCAACGTATTAGTTTTCAAGAAAGCCTTGTACCTCTACAGCTGAAACAAAAAGACAGGAATTAGTTTAGTTTATTTCCCTTTGCAGGTATTTTTGTAAAGCACAACGAGGGAGCTTCCCCTCCTAATTTGAAGAGCACTCATTGCGTAGTGTACATAGGCTGTTCGTAGCAACTCTTACTCCAGAGGTGTTAGTCAATGGTTGAAAGAACCCAGGCACACTATCTCAAGATGGCCGAAGGGACTTCCGTGGAGTGACTTCAAAGAAGACATCAAGGACATGATCACACTTTTGAGCAAAGTCAAGGGATTGCCTGAATCATCCCATTTTCATGACTAGATGTATGAATACATTTGGATCATAAGGAGACAAAAGGCTCATATTGATTGGGGAAAATAGATCAACGATGAAATCCATGAGCAACTGATCATTGTACCAACCACCTTCAAGTTCTACATGACTTCTTACCTGGTGTACGTTGCAACCATCATGAGGAAATTCTCAGGTTTATCTACAAAAGGGAACTGACAGTCTGTACCTGTGTACAAATATTTCTATCAACTGGAGCTAAAGGAAAGCCTTCACCATTTTAGGAGGGTCACCGATGCTTTCTTTGCGCCTCTACTTTTCAGCTTTGACCTGACTCTCGAGAAGAGGAGAGTGTCCAACGATGCCTACAAAGTGGTAAGTAAAGTTAGATGCATATTCTTACAATTCCCAACTTTTACTTACATAAGGGTAGGATGCTACACTGGGTGCCCTTACATGTTGCCCAGATATCCCTTAGACAAGTGGATACTCATGGAGTTATGTAGATAGTTGATTTCAGTTCACAAAGAATGGATGAGGATTCACAAGCTGAGATTCAAGTTTCCATTGACAATCGGTAGGTATACCATCAAAAGTGTACAAAAATCCAAATCAGTCTATGCAGAGATGCAGGTCATGACAATTAGGACCTATAGATACAAATTTGGTTTTGACTACTAGAATGTAAAGAAGAAGTTCAAAATGGGTCATTGGCACAAGTAGTTTTGAGCACATCTGGGCTAATTGTAGAGATGAAGAGGCTATCTATAAGATGGATTTTTGTAGACTAACTATACAATAGATCAGAGATCTTGGTGTTCTTGACCTACTAGAGGATTTCATAGATCCTAGTGACATCATGAACGTTGCTTACGATGAACAAGAAATATCCAAGAGACCTTTACCTGCAATCTAATGGTCCAAGAAGGAAAGTGTTTCCATCAAAGATAATCTGGCACCAATATTGTCTAACAATGCAGAGTGGCTACACAAACATGGCTTTGAGATGAAAACTTTTAGGATAGAATCTGAAGGAGAATAATCCAGAGCAAAATCCAGCTAACAACAGGAACACCGCATGAAAGATAAACCTACGACTATTCCCACTTCTTCCTGAAGAGGCCCTAGGATTAATTTCATTGTTGGAAAAAAGGATACTCGGGCCATCCAAGAAGAAGAAACAATGGAATCTGAACCATCTCGCTCAAAAGGAAAAGGGCATGTTTCTGAAGAGATAGATTCTGATGAAGAAGAAAATTCAAGTGACTAATCTACTGAAGAAGAAGATTCAGAAGAAATAGAATCTAATGAGGAAGAAGATTCCAAAGGTGAACAAGAGGCTAAAGGTGATCAAGAAGGTGAACAAGAGTTAGAAGATCAAGAGGGTGATCAACAAGAACTCAGGAATGATGAAGAATGAACTATGTCTCCACCTGAGAATGTAGTTGAAGAACTTCCCCAAACATCATCGCCTGTAACTTCAAACGTTCCTCACACACCTCCTAATCCAAACACTCCTCCGCCACCTTTTCCTACATTTTCTATTCCCACATCTACAATACCCGTATTGGACATTTCACAACCCCCTGCAGCATCAACTATACCTGTTACTCCTTTAGTGACAAGCATACAAATGGTTGACATTTTGTCAAGCCCCATCATCCATTCCTAGCATGTTATCTCCATCCTATGATATCACTTCAGAAGCTGAATTCAACACGTCCATGGATGAATCATTGCATGATCAACTCAATCCGCCCACTACTGGAGTAGTTATGATAGAAACTATGCCAATTTTCACTATACCAATCATTCCTTCAGAAGCAGTAGTGACAAGAGAGTTGACAATCAACCTAGAAGCTTGCACTTCCTCTCTTCCTCCTTGGTTGCTATCTCAAGTATCAAAGTGGAAAAAGAAAATGATCTCTCCAGAAGAGCTTGATCTTGAAGAGATAGCCCCTCCAAAATCCAAGGGGAAGAAAAAGGAAAAAGTGTATTCACAACTTCATGTTGAAAAAGCCAGTCAAAAGTATGCAGAGATTGGCGTACCACCTCAAGAGGAAGGAAATGACAATATGGAGGACTACACAGTGACAAGAGTCCAACTTGGAAAGGTCACAAATGAAAGTGCAAAGGCAGATGCATAGGTAACCTTGGATATACTGGCAGGAAGACTGGACAAAATGGAGAAAGCTCGAAACTTGTACAAATAGAAGGAAAAACATTATGCCACTGTTTTAAGGAGACTTGCAAGATCTTCAAGTAATGCACAACCATTGGAAATGGTAAGCGTTGAGGACCCAACTATGAAGAAGGCTGAGAATTCTTCCTCCAAAGGCAAAGTGTTATATTATTTTAATAATAAGATTATAGAACATGGTTCTCAGATTATAGTTGTTGCAGATGAAAAAGCTACTCAGATAGTCAAGCTCAAAATAGACCTTGATAAGGAGGAGAATGTTCTTTCCCAAGAGTGCAGAGAAATGGAAAAATTCTTGTTGTTGTGGTCACAAATGAAATAGGAAAAGCTCAGCAAATTGGTGGAATCTGGGGTCATCCCTGACAAGGAGAAATACATTGAAGTAAGAGAATCATTGAAGCATTGTATTCAAATAATCAAATCTCTTACAAAATATCTCCACCAAATATAGGAATATGTCAAAGGGAATTGTGCTATCCTTGAAAAAGGAATTATGGAGTTACCAAGGCAGCTCCTTGAAGAGAACTATATCTTTCTTTTGGCCACAAAAATTTTCGAGATCTTCAAAGAATCCATCATGAAGCAAGTAGAGAGTGCATACTTTTCATAAGCCTCTATGCATGTTATTTGTGCTACAAGGCTCACTCTTGACAACCTCAAGACGCATCTCGACAAGTGAAAAAAGGTTCACTCATCTTCCATGAGATCAATCATGAGGATTCACACCATTGTGGATTACACCATTGGTCTAGATGAGACGTTCATGCAGGAGACCAGGAAGAAGTATGAAGACTTTTGTACCCAAGCAAGGAACCATGAAGATTCTTGATCTCCAGTGTTGAATTTTTTGATGCTTCCCTGGACGCATTTTGTAAATAGTTTCTGACATCTTAAATATCTTTTCTTGAAATGTAATTACACTAAATATCTGAGATGTAGTTTCATGAAGATAAATTACATTTTGACTTAGTCAAAGTTAGGTGAGATTTTCCTAAATTAACTCACCTAACTTTCCTAACTTTTCTCAACTGATTTCTTAATTTTTCTCATCCCTCTCCTTTATAAATATGATGGATTTCTATTTTAATCTTTACCTTTAGTATTTTGCAATGAAGTGCTTCCCTTTTTGAAGCATATTTGTGAAACTTTGTGTTCATACTTCGTGAATGAAATCTAATCAATAAAGAAGAGAATTGCAAACTAGACTTTGTGTTGGATACGATAATCGTGTGGATTGATCTTATTGGTGGTGATTAATAGATGATATCTAAAGGGCTTCAAGTAATTTATGTAAACTTTGTGTTACATTCCTTATTTGGATTTATGTTTATATTTGGATACTTTTGTTGAAATATCTACAATACTTTGTGCTTGTAATCGTTCATGTTGTTTGAGGAATTGTTGCATCTAAGAAGACTTTGTCCTTCTAATGCAACAAATGGTACATCTTTCAAAGATCCATCAGTGAAAAAACTACGTAATGAATTTGTGCCTTCATGGGATTTCCTCTTTATTTTATTTGTTTATTATTATCATACTTGGAATCTCTATGCTTTGCTTTGACAAGATAGAGGTATTGGCATTACTACTCATTTTTAGTTTAAAGTTATCTTGAATCAAAACTTCCAACCACGAAGCATTGTAAAACATCTTCTCTAAAAAAAGAGAGAAGCATGAATGTGACACACCCCCCCCATTTCGTAAGTATAGTGTACATTGTGTAAATACTTTATTAGTTTTACCATAGCTTTTGTTAGCAGTAAGAAGGGTGCCTCCCATTTCTATGAGGAGAGATTTTATCTCACATAGTTGTGGTTGAAGTCTAGGTTGTGTAATCTATTGAAAAGATGATAACATAATTTTCACCCAACACCTACAAAAAAATTCCATCGCCTAGAATTTGCACATGCTAGAATATTCGCAAAATCTATGGAGATTTCGATCGACAGTTGGAGAGTGAAATATTTGAACGCTTGACCTTTGTGATATGCACCGAGTTTTTGGCTTTTGTTGCCTAGATTTAATTTGCAGAATTTTTATTTTTATTTTTAAAGGTTGACGACCTATTAAGCCATTGGTTGTGGTTATTAATGTGGTGCAGCCATGGTAGGAGGGTCCTCAAAGAGAATAATCTAGACCATGCAGTAAGAGTCACACAACAAAAGCAGCATGAAATATGGAGGAAAATGCAAATTCAAACATTTTTATTATCAGAAATTTCAATTACAATTGGCCGACAACATCTGGGCTTACAGATTCAGCTCACAGACCTGGTACAACATGCTTAAAATACAATATTCCTATATGTTGCTTAATGCCAGCAAAAATCTTACACATCAAATCTACATTAATCTACTTAATCAACTTCTGCTATCCTAATGATCATTACATGCTTTATATCATATCCGCAGATCTAGAATCTTCCACGTCAACCAAAGATCATTACAATCTCTGATGAAGGAAAATGTAACATGTGCATGAATAGGTCAGCCTCAAATTTGAATTTCTCCTCAACGGGTGCATAGAATGAAGCGTGGACCAATAATTAAGGTTGGGGACACTCCACGGAACAATTCGAAACACATCGTGAGGATCCACAAGTTATAGGAAAGATCCATAAGAGATCAAACTAGCCATTAGGCTTGAAAACTATTCTAGTGCTAGTTCAAGAAACTGTCACTTAATCCAGGAGCAATAACTTGCTAAAAAAAGATCCAATCGATCGGAAATCTTGGAATAAGGAAAATGAACATGTCCACGATGAAAACATAGATCCATAGGGTCGAGTGAGAAAATATGATTAATCTGCCAACTTGAATTGAACAAGAACTGATCAAGAACAATACTGAAATGAAAATATTTTTGGTTGATGCAAGATTGCCAAGAACCAAGGATTCTCTTGCATCAGACATCTGGGGTTATTTGAAAAGTGAGTCCCTCACTCTGTTGGGGCTAAAGGAAAACCAATACGGTCTACCTCAACCTGATAAATCCAAGAAGAATCCTCCACTGGGCTGCCTTTCCACTTCACAAGATATTCTTTGTATTGTCTTCCACGTGTTTTCCTCCCATCTCTGATATCCAAAATCTCTTTTATCTCATTTGATTTTTGTTTAGGAAACTGTTTCTCCAATCTTGCTTTATTTTCTTCACTAAATTTTGCTTCACGGTATTGATGTAGATCTACAATATTAAATATAGGTGATATACCCATACCATCCGGTAACTCTACTTCATATGCATTTCCTTAATCAAATTTCTTCAAAATATTATAGGGTCCAAGCTTCGTCATCTTGAGCTTATTGTATGTGCCAACCAGAAATCTTTCCTTCCTCAAATACACCATCACTTCATCTCCAACTTCGAACTCCTTATGCCTCCTCTTTTCATTTGCTTGCTCCTTATACTTCTGGTTCATGTCTTCCAATTGACGCTTTACTTGAGTATGCACTTTCTTCATATTTTCTGCAAATTCCTTTGCTTCTGCACTCATTTTTTCTTCCTTACTGATATCTCGTAACTCTCATATACCTCTAGGATGAACTCCAGTAACAATCTCAAAAGATGTCTTTCTGGTACTCCTATTTACTGAATTATTGTAAGCAAACTATGCATGTGTAAGGATTAAATCCAAAATTTCGGTCTTCTCTCCAACCAAACATCTCAGAAAATTCCCCAAAATCCTATTTACTACCTCTATCTATCCATCACTCTATGGGTGAAAAGTAGAACTAAGGTTTAAATTTGTTTTTAACTTCTTCCAAAGTGTGCTCTAAAAGTAACCAACAAATTTTGTGTCTCTGTCTAAAATAATACTCCTAGATAATCCATGCTTGTGCAAGGATTAAATCCCAACTTCTGGTCTTCTCTCCAACCAAACATCTTAGAAAATTCCCCAAACTCCTATTTACTACCTCTATCTATCCATCAGTCTATGGGTGAAAAGTAGAACTGAAATTTAAATATTTTTTTAACTTCTTCCAAAGTGTCCTCCAAAAGTAACCAACAAACTTTGTGTCTCTATCTAAAACAATACTCCTAGGTAATCCATGCAATCTGACCACTTCCTTGAAAAAAAATTTGCTACATGTACTGCATCTGTTGTCTTCTTACAAGGTTTGAAATGTGCCATTTTAGAAAATCTATCCACCACCACAAATATAGAATCATTACCTCTTTGTGTCTTCAACAAGCCAAGAATGAAATCCATGCTGATATCCTCCCAAGGTCTCTCTAGAACTGTCAAAGGCTCATACAATCCAACATCTGACTAATCCCTTTTGCAACTTGACAAACTTTGCAACTCTACACAAATTTTCTGACATCCTTATGAATTTGTGGCCAAAAGTAATTCTCACTTGCCAATGCTACTGTCATATCAATTCCAAAGTGTCTTAACAATCCTCCACTATGTTTTTCTTTTGACCATGTTATCCCTCATTGAACTTCAGGGTATACACAACTAATTCCCTATGAGAAACATATCCTCCTTAATGAAATAATCTAACCACTAACTCCTATCCTCCAAGACTGGTTCTGTACATTCTCTCCAAGGTTCTGCAAAATTTGGGTTGTCCTCATACAAGTTCTTCAATTCATCATAACCTAATACTTCCACTCTCATCTCTACCAGTAAATTCCTTCTCCTACTCAAGGCATCAAGAACTCTATTTGATTTTCCACTCCTATGTTTCAAAACAAAAGTATAACTCTGCAATAATTACACCCATCTCATGTGTCTCTGATTCAACTTACCTTGATTGTTCAAATACTGCAATGCCTAATGATTTGTATAAAACACAAACTCCTTAGGCAATAAGTAATTTCTCCACTTCTTCAAGGCTTGAACTATGGCATAAAACTCCTAGTCATACATTGAATACCTTCTCCTAGTATCATTTGTTTTCTCACTGAAATAAGCTATAGGTCTTCCTTCTTGACTTAGTACTGCTCCAATTGCATTTCCACTTGCATCACAGTCTACCTGAAATACCTTATTAAAATCTGGTAAATCCAACACAAGCTACTCAATCACCTTCTATTTCAACAACTCAAACTTTGATCTGCTCCAGATGTCCACCTAAAATCCTTCTTATCTCCTCTCATTGTTTCTGTCATAGGACTACAAATAGAACTAAAATTCCTAATGAACTTCCAGTAGAAACTAGCCAATCCATGAAATGATCTTGCCTCTCCAATGCTTTTCAGTGTAGGCCATTCAAAAATTTCTCTTACCTTCTCAGGATCCATCTTCAATCCATCCACAGATATCACAAATCCCAGATATACCAATTCTTCCTTCATGAAACTACACTTCTTAATGTTTATCAGCAAATGGTCTTCTCTCAACCTCTGCAAAACTTGTCTTATATGCAAAAAAATTTCTTCTCTAGTCTTACTGAAAATCAAGATGTCATCCAAATAGACAATCACAAACTTACCCAAGAATTTCTTCAATACCTCATTCATCAGCCTCATGAATTACTCGGTGCATTCATTAGTCCAAAAGGAATTACCAACCACTCATACAATCCTTTATTTGTCTTGAATGATGTCTTCCACTCATCCCCTTCTTTGATTTTGATCTAATGATATCCACTCGTCAAATATATCATTGTAAAGTATTTAGCTCCACTCAAACAATCCATAATGTCATCCATCCAGGGCAAAGGAAATCTATACTTCACCATGATTTTGTTTATGGCTCTAGATTTTGTACACATCCTCCATTCTCCCTCCTTCTTAGGTGTTATCACAAGTATTGCACAAGGACTTAAGCTTTCTCTGATCAAACCCTTCCTAAAAAACTCTTGCACTTGTCTATTCAACTCTTCATTCTCTTTCGGTGTCATTCGATGTGCTGCTTTATTAGGAAAACTAGCTCTAGGAATCAGATCCATGCAATGAATAATACTCCTCAAGGTGGAAATCCATTAGGTACATTATCTAAAATGATCTCCTCATACTCTGTTAGCAACTCCTTTATCTCCTCTAGTTGTTCTTCTACATGCTTCAAGTCTTTAGCCTTCTTAGGAACCAAGGCATAGCACATGTTCTCATGTCTCAGTCCATCCATAAATCTCCTTCCATCAACCAAAAAAACCCCAACATTCGTACAAACCTCAACTTTAGGAACATCCTCCAATGGAAACAAAGTCTACTTCATCCCATTAGCAACAATGGTATATATATTCTTCTTTCCATCATGAATATCTTGTCTATCATACTGCCAAGGTCTTCCCAACAAAACTTGGCATACATCCATAGGCATGATATCACACAAACTTCATCATGATAATTTCCTATCTTCCATTTCACCAAACATTGTTCACTTACCTGTATCTTATGCTCATCTTGAATCCATGCTATCTGATAGGGCTTTAGGTGTTTCAATCTTTCCAACTTCAATTTGGTCACCATTTCTTTAGAAACCAGGTTCTTTGAGCTTCCACTGTCAATAATCACTTTGCAACATTTACTAGCTACCTTGCATCTGGTCCAAAAAAAATTCTTTCTCTGCAATGGTTCTTGCTCTATCTCACTTTGACACAATACTCTTCTATTCACCAACATTTCTCCATCTTCCCATTTATTAGATGATCCGACATGATCCTCCTCAACAAAGGTTGTCCTACTATTCTTTGGCTTCCTGCTTGTCTCTCCCTGATTACATTCAAATGCTCTATGTCCTTCTCCACCACACTTAAAACAAGTTCCCCTGAATACTCTTTTCTCCTATCCTCTATCTTTTCTATAACCCTCATTCCGATAACCACCATATCCTCCTCTTTAGTGAGAGTTTCCATCATCTCTACGGTACAAATTATCATTGTTATTGACTTCCTTATCTTTATTCTAATCTTCAAAGGATCCTCTTCCTCCTCCAGTAAAATTTCTTCCTCTCTAAAATCTTCCACCTCTTTGTCTCTGTCTCTGCTTATGTCTTTTATTTAGCTTCTCTTCCACTTTTAGGGCACATTTATATGCCTCTTCCAAACTCTGCAACTTAATTAAACTAATCTTATCTTGTATAACAACATCAAGCCATTCACATATCTGGCTACTTGCTCGATCTCATCCACCAAATGTACGGATCTAATATTCAACTTGTAGAACTCTTCAGTATACTCTATCACACTTGACTCCTTTTGCTTCAAATTCTGCAACTTTCAAAAAAAACTAATCTGATAGTTTGCGGGCATAAACTTTGTCTTTAACTTATTCACCATCTGATATCATGATTTTATCTTCTCCTTTCCTCTTCTTTGCCTATCTATCTTCAAATGTTCCCACCAAAGGGATACATGTCCTTTCAACTTTGTACAAGAAAATTTCACCTTCTTTTCTTCAATGGTACCTTCAAAATCAAAATACTTCTCCATCTTTGTTATCCAATCAAGCAATTCATCTAAATCCAACTTACCACTATAATCCGGTGGATTGAAATGTGGTTTAGTATTTGCTCTGGTTAGGGCTCCTATGAACCTCTCTTCTCCCTGATCCAGGCTAGGTTGATCTTCTCTTTTTCTTTCTTCTTGTGCTTCTACCTCTTCATCACTCAAATCATCAACTGGTCAACCTCTCCTCTGGGCCATTTCAAATGCATCTAATCTAGCAGCAATTCCTCTCAACATCTCCATCATAGTTGGGTATGCATTTCCACACACTCCATTTCCTCTACCATTTCTTCTTACTGCTATCTTTACACAATTCCTCTACAGATGTAGGTTAGATCCACAGTCCATCACCCCACAACAAATCTTCAACAGGACTTTGCAAACTATAATGATCTCTCATGGAACGAATCTCACTCTGATACCAATCTGGTGCAGCCACGGTAGGAGGTTCCTCAAAGAGAACAATCTGGACCATGCAACAAGAGTCACACAATAGAAGCAACACGAAATATGGAGGAAAATGCATATTCAAACATTCTCATTATCAAAAATTTCAATTATAATCTGCCGACAACATTCAGTTTTACAGATTCGGCTCATAGGCCTGATACAACATGCTCAAAATATAATATTCCTATATGCTCATTAATGCAAATGAAAATCTTACATATCAAATCTACATTAATCTACTTAATCAACTTCTGCTATCCCAATGATCGTTACAATGCTTTATATCATATTCGCAGATCTAGAATCTTCCATGTCGGCCAAAGATCATTACAATCTCCGATGAAGGAAAATGTAATGTGTGCATGAATAAGTCGGCCTCAAATTTGAATTTCTCCTCAACGGGTGCATAGAATGAAGTGTGGACCAATAATTAAGGTCAGGGACACTCCACAAAACAATTTGAAATACATCACGAGGATCCACAAGTTACGGGAAACATCCACAAGAGATCAAACAAGTTGTTAGGCTTGAAAAGTATTCTGGTGCCAGTTCAAGAAACTGTCACTTAATCCGGGAGCGATAACTTGCCAGAAAAAGATCCAATCAATATGAAATCTTGGAATAAGGAAAATGAACATGTCCACGATGAAAACATAGATCCATAGGGTCTGGTGAGAAAATATGATGAATTCGCCAACTTGAACTGAACAAGAACTAATCAAGAACAAAACTAAAATAAAAATATTTTTGGTTGATGCAAGATTGCCAAGAACCAAGAATGCTCCTACATCATAATGGTTGTATGTCCTTCACACTAGGCCTACTAGGGTACTACCCATGTAGTACCCTGCACATTAAACAAAAAAAAATTGCCCCTCTTTTTTTATTTTCAAAAACTTAAAAAAAAAACTTGACTATATTTTTTTCAATTCTGGGAAAATTTTAATAAAATGAGAATAATTTATATATATATATATTGATTTTGCAAGAAAATATAATGAAAAACCTAAAAAAAATGATAAATGGGGAAAATTTAAAAACTAGAATATTAAAACCTATCGTACCTACGCACGCAAATTGAGATACAATAGGGTACAAATCTACATACAAATTTGCATGCCCTTAAAAAAATTTCCTTTTTTTGCAACTACTTAGAAATTGATAAAACAATAGTCGTTCCTTAGGTTTTCGATCATTCTGGATGTAACGGTGATGCCTATTTCATCCTAGGATGAGCCAATTTTTCTCTCAAGGCTAGATCTCTCAAAATTTAGACATGAGGCTATAGATCTGGAGCTCTAATACCATGTTGGAGTTGATAGTGAACCCTAGATGAGGATTGCATTATATTGTGACAAGTGTCTCAATATCATGCAATAAGACAACTAGACCTATAATTAGCCCAATCTAATAATAAAAAAACACTCCTAAGTTTAGCTTAAGTGAACTAAAGTAATAAGGGACTTAATAATTAATTAATGAATAATTAATTATCAAGTGATTATCCTGATTACTCCAACAAATACATCTTCAATATTTAATTAAATACTTTCATTATTTAATTAAATTAATCATCATTTTCACTTCATCGTGATAATTAAATGTTTTTTACAATTATTTAATTATATAATTTTAATTTCATCTTAATTCCACTTTAATTAAAGGGTATGTGCAGGATCAATGCAGTGGTACTTAAATTTCAGGGAAAAAATAAGTAGGTGTTTGTCTGACCACCCTAACCACAATAAAATGATAATATTTTTTTATAAGATTTCAGATATAAGTAGATGACTCATGCCCCGATGTGATGCATATTTTTTTGTAATTTTTTTCCAAGTAAATAATTAATTATGAATTTTTTATTACAACTTTTTTAAAAATATAAAAACTCGTATGTCTGACCACCTTAACATGGTCAAAACTTCATGAAATTCCATTTTTCTTTTTTTTATCCTATAGTATCTGAAGCATAGAATGTGACACATGTTTTGGATTGAAAAAATGTGATACCATTTGAAAGCTATAGATGTTTTTCAATCAGCTTATCAATCAGGACTTTAGTCATAATTTGAATAGAAAATGAATAATAATTACTTATTAAATTCAAAGTAAAGCATAATTTATATTGGTGGAAATCTGAGAATCTCCTTTAAAAACCCTTTTCGTTTCATCAATTTTGGGTAAAAAAATAGTAGTCAGCCACATACCCATCATATTGCCACTTTTTGACCCATCATGATCCTGCACATACCCTAAATAATTTTGAATTATTTAATTAAATTATTTGTTTCACCACTATTCATCTATATTAATTAAATAATTAATTTTATCTAATTAATTTACTAATTAGTCTTCTATTTCCAATTTTAGTTAAATAATTCATTATTATTTAATTAATTATCTATTTCTCATCTCCAAATTTGAATAATTTATCATTTAATTAATTCCCACTTTTTAAATCAAATAATTGTTTTAATTATTTAATTTATTTCTCAAACATTATCTTCTTCCAAAATAAATAAAATGATTTATTTTATTTGTTAAATTCAACCTTGCACATGTAAATAATAATTAAATTTATTTAATTATTAAATACTCATGCAAATTCCACCTCACTCGTTAATTGAGACTTACTCTTAATCCACTAATCAATCTAATCAATCCACTCATCAATCAAATCCACTTCACTTCCACTCACTTTGAGTCCACTGAGCAATCAATTTAGTTCACTAATCGTCAGTCTCAATTAACACTTCAATCAATCCTCTTAACTAAATCATGCAATCAGTTAACAATTAGTCCTCATGTAGTTAGTTAACAATCAATCAATTCATCTCATCAATCCTCCACCGTTGATCTTTTTCAGTCTTTCTTATGATCTCGACCATTGATCGTTGTCACCAAATGTATATAAATCAAAGCATCCTATCATTCATGTTCTCATCTTAGATCATGCAAATAAAATCTACTCATATTTTACAAGTGTCGTTATGTTATTGTGCTTATTACAAATCTAGGAGCAAAGGACTTACACCATTCTTCAAAAGTGAAATAGAGGAGAACAATAGAGCTATGCTAGGGTATATTGTGTGTTTTAGTGTATACAAGGTTTGTATTTTGTTTGATTCAGTTTTTTCTATTTACTTCTTTGATTATGATCATTTGATTGTGAATACTTGTTGATTTATTACTTTATTCCTTCAGTTTCACAATCGAATTTCTAGGTCATAAACCTTGATTATTATTATTATTATTTCTTAAATTTAGAATGCAAGGTTGAGACACCTTTCCTAACAAAGTACAAGTATAGTTAGATTTTTATTTTATGTTTATGCAATATTTTTGTAAACCTCATAATTATGTGTCATTTGCACTTAGTTTTCTAATGATAATGTTCATGCTCACTTGTTGCTAAAATTAGTGTTCACTAAGTGTTAGTTAATTTTGCTATAAATTTACTATTCATTCAATAGAATTTGTTATATCTACCTTGCTTCTAAATTTCTATTTAGATGTTTTGGTACATTTATTAAGGTGGATCAAATTACTTATAGCAAGTTCATAAGATTTGTAGATTAAGGCTTTATGTCAATCCCTTAATTTGAATTACCAAAGTGTTTGTGTCTTTGTGCTTAAACCCATTCACCCCGTTTGCACATTTGCACTATCCAATATCTATTTTTAGTTGAATAGCACAAGCGTGTAGTAGCGGGATTTATTTTTAGTTAACATGCATAAAAAAAATCCTTGTGTTGATTTGCATGTCAAGGCTCTTAATTCTCTAACTAAATCCAAAGAGCTACACATTAACATTGTAAATATTGTAAATAGCAAGTGTATCTTGTGAAAATTAGGTTATTTTTTATTTATAGAGAGCTTCTCATTCTAATTTGAAGAGTAGGTCTACCATGCATATATTCCATTTGTGTTGCATTGGAAGATGCAAATGGAAGACACTAGAAAACCCTCAATAAGAAAAATTTAGAACAATTTCCTTTTGGAAGATGAAAATTCCTTTAGTGAAATGGTAAGATAATTCTTTACCAAAATTTTGATGAGAAATATCTTGTAGTTTTTAATTTTAGTTGTTGGAAAATATAATATTGAGTTCCTATGTAAATAAATATATGGTTTATGCTTTGCATTCCATTTTCATAATATTTGTATCTCTCCCCATGGGATTCATGTGCTAGAACATAGACCAATATAGGGTGTTCCTATCATTCAGTTTTCAGCTTTACTTGTAGCCTTTTATGCCTTCTCACATGTAATTTGAAGGCAAAGGCTATGTCAATGTGGAGAAAAGGGCTCTTTTTTGGAGGATGTCTACTCCTCTTTGTAAGGACTACTAGATGACAGTGAAACTAAAATGACATTTAAATGAAGGAAATATTTTAGATGAGAGCACTAGAATGAGTACCAAAAAAAAAACATCATTTATAGAAAAAAAACTCTAATGGAAGGAATTAAAAAATGAGGATCTACTTAAATTGGTCTCCAAAAACTTGTTTCAAGCACTATTCTTACCCGATTGGAAGAAAATTTAGTAGATGTGTATTGCAACCTATGAGAGATTCTATAATCAATATGCCATGAGATTAAACACATTAAAGGTCGTGCTTATGATTAGAGTACAAACAATCCTCTTCAATGAAATTAATACTATGGCTACAAAGACACACTAACAACTTGAGTTTGGGATCATGGCAATGTAGTAAAAGTTGTGGGAATTGTAAAAAATTGAAGCCAATGAGAAGCTTGTAGAAGGTAGGGAGCTCAATGTCGTAGGTGAAATATCAAAGATAAATGTCAAAGGATTGGAGCCACAAGAAGGTGAGGAACTAGTACTAGCATAAATATTGCCATGAATAAAGTTAGATGAAGAGCTAATAAGAAAATTGACCAATAATCCATAAATGATTGTGATTTCAAGGAGGAAGGGATTATGAAGGTTTAGGAGGATTTTGTCCTAAATTTTACATTCATGATGGTTTGGACCCCTTGATTGAAGTAATTCACCCCTACTTGTAACAAATGTTGTAACTATTTTGTGTATTGACTGTGTGATTATGGGAAGCAAGAGGAGGTGCCTAGACAACCACATTTTGGATCTTTCTTTCCCAATATGGCTATGATACTTACAAATGCATCTATGTGTTGCTATTATAGTAGTCAAGCTTCTTTCTAATTTTTATTTATGATCCATTTTGGTGCAAGCTATTCTTATTATTGCCCAAAGGATATACAAATGTTATTTTTTAGTAGAAAAGTCTGAAAATTGATGTTTGTCTATTGTATTTTATTGAAGTTACATACCATACAATCTAACTTATTTGCTATCCAATTTATTTTAAAAAAAATCAACTACCAAATTTATAATAAAAAGCAATCCAACTAAATATTTAGTCTTCTCAAATGAGCTCAAGACATGAAAATGAGTTCTAGTGAATGATCAAACAAGGTTATTTCTAGTTTGTCTGTGTGTGTCCCTTGCTTATTTTTTCATACCACTTAGCAATAAGGCAACGTTGAATTTCTAATATTGTCTATAGTTATTGCTATAGTTCTTGGGTTTTTCGTCCTTAGGATAGTCCTTTTAATGATACCCAGGTCTCTCACTTTGGCTATTAATTCCAAAGTGCTAGGAATTAGAGAGAGCAATGGCACCACCAAAGAAACCTTGCCACTTTATTCCTAAAGTCTTCCATGAGGTATGTCTTCCACCAAATGACCAAACCTTGTCCTTTTGGTGCTCAAAGTCAATACTACATGCAAATGGATTGAATAATTTACATTTATTGGTTATTTTTTCATTCATATGCCAACTAAAAGCATGCTTTGCAACTAGATAAACATTGTGTGCGTTCCCCATTAGGTTAAATTAGATGACATATATAATTTAACTAAAGCTTTATTTACCTTTCACTTTGTAAAATCCAACCATGTAGACACGGTCCTCTACCATGGTCCATGCTACAAGTAAATCTTGCTACTTGTTTTTTCTCCCTAGACAAGGGACTTTGTAGTTTCCAACCAATAGACTCTCAAGGTTCTTGTATGGATCGAAATTCCTAGGTTACCCCTACCTTGATGGCCCCTCATTGCATTAATTTCTCTTTTTGGAGGCTTGTTTCTATTGAACCTACGAATTTTTAATCAACCAAGTCACAACATAAAGCTTGTGTGGAGATTGACCTTACCTAAGACATAAAAGAAACCATTCAAATATAGAAAAGTGATATGCACCACATACAACATATCCTGTATATCAAACTTCTCAACACTTGCTTCTAGTGTCAAGCCTCTAACCACAAAATTAGGGATTGTCCTCTAGATACACACAGGCCCAAACTATTCTTCAATCCAATGGTTGAGGTAGGAAATTTTGAAAATGGGTGGACTAATCCTAGAAACTATAAAAACTGATCATATTGTGGACCATAAAAATTTTAGTCTACCCCTAGAACCTACAATGGTGTAGTCACCAAATCCAAATCAACAAGTCCCTAAAATCCTCAAGCCAATGAAAAATTAGCCAAGCCAACATCTTCTCAAGTATAGGCTAGTGATAAATAAAAGCAAACAATCAATTTACAAACAATTATTTTTTATGCCTCCAATGATTCAATCAAAGAGGCTAGTAAGACTCAATTCTCAAGAACTCCTTTACCAAGGAGTGTTCTTGCCTTTCTAATTCTAGGAGTTTTGGTTACACCATAACCAAAGGAAGGAAGACCTCATAGCCCCCTCTCCCAACTGGTTGAAGAAGGAGAATATGTGCCTAAGAAAACGTAGATGCAATTTGGTGTTTTTTATCTTGATCACCAAAATAGTTTTCAGAAAAACAAACTTACTACATTGCAAGTGTTGGACTCTGAGGAATGTCCCTAGACCCACTTTCCTAATGAATTGCATCACATGGAATGCAAGGAATATCAAACCCAAAACACAAGTTTAATGTGTGGGATTTTCAATAAATATTTTCTTTTCTAGACATTCTCTATGTTCAATAGATTAAGGTTGTTGGGTTTTTCCTTACAATCATTTGGTGTGTCTTATGGTTAGTATTTTTTTCAATAATAATCATAAGCAAGGTCATGATAGTATTGTGACATTCATTAATGGAAAGTGATAGCTCCACTATGTTACCCACAATCGTGACTTGAGTAATAGAGCCTTGTGGGTCCTTTTCAATCATAATAACTAAGCTTTTATATGACCTATTAGCACAATGGGTTCTTAATGGTGAATTCAACATGGTTGATGTGGCATTATGTTATCCTCAAATTTGGCACACTCAATCTGTGGGATAACCCCTATGAAACTTGTCTATTTCATAGCCTATGTCCTCTAAGCACGTAAATCAAGGAAAATCCTAGTTGCCCTCGTGCGTGGACCAATCCCTCAAAAAGTCATTTCAAGAGAAAGTCTTTCTTTTCAAAAAATTACAAAATTTTCTATTTTCAGAGTTAGCATTTTTCTTGCACATGCAGGGTCGCTAAAATTTAGCGCCCTTACATCTTTTTGTAGATTGCATTTTAAGGTGTAGTCACATTGAATTTCAGCACTACACTCCAACCTTCACATGAGTGCCATTAATTACAATTTTTAATGAGCATTTTAAATGATTTAAATTAGTCTATTCCTTGTTTTTCTTCATTCTGCCTTTGTTTTTGGTTGCTCAAGTATCCTTTACCCCTGTTTACTCAACTCAAGGCGCTATGTTCAATTTTTGAGTGGATTCTTCTAGATTTTTGTCATCTAGGGTTTCGCCACTATTTTCGTTTGATAGGTATATTTTCACTTTTTTCTTTCATTGTTTTTGTAAATTTGTTTAGGGTTTCATGGTCTCTATCTTTGGTGTTGTCATTTTATGGCTTTTATTTGCATTTCAATCCATTATCAATTAGGTTTTAAGCCCCAAATAATATTTGTTTCTTATGTCGTTTCTATTCTATGCAAATGTTCAGGGTTTTAAATTTTGATCCACATATCCCATTTTCTTGCATGCCCTTTATGTTCACCATTTTTTAATATCTTTAATATTCATAGGTGTTTATTAGGGTTTTTATCTCGATCTACATCATGTATCCTCCATGTACAAGCCTTAAATATGCAAATGACACATAAGTACATATACCAATGTTGTGAGTTAGGTTTTAAATCCCAATTTATACCCTTTTAACTCCCTTTTGCAACATGCAAAGTCACAATTTAATTCTCATATTGCATACTTGTTTTACCATCACAGATGTAAGTCGGGTTTTAAACCCTGACTTACATCAACCCATAATGTTGTACGTTCTTGTGGGGATTTTTACCACAGGGACATATTAGTGTATTCACCTACATGTATGTCGAGGTTTAAACCTAGACTGACATAGATTATCATTTCCCTTTCAAGATGCAGGTCGGGCTTTAAACCTCAACCTACATAATCAATACTATCAATAGGATGTAAGTCGATGTTTAAGCCCCGACGTACATCCTTAATGCACTACCCTAAGTGCAGGTCAGGTATTAAGCCCTGACTTGCATCTTTTTGCCAAACATTACACATGCAATAGTGGGATTTTTCTCCGTACTTGCACTTGGGTACATTTACCACCATCTAAGGTCAGGGTTTTTATTTTCCCTTACACCTAATTTTCTCTACCCCCATGTAGGGGCACAATTTTTTTTTCCTTTATATCTAAACTATAATGTCCCATGCAGGGGTGAAATTTTTCAGCACGCTTGCATCCCAAATTCAAAAGCACATGCAAAGATGCGATTTTTTCCCACCAATGCATGAAATCTTGAATTTTCTCTAACATTGGGAAAATATGATATTTCTTTTTGTAGCTTATCCACCAATGTCTAATCCTTCGCCAAGAAAGAAACAAAATGAAGTTTAAATACCAAGGAGTTTTTCCAACAATCTTTGTTGCTTCAAATATTTATGAGATCAAGGATACCGAGATTGTCCATGTTGATATGTCTAAGTTTCTAGAAGAGACGAAGAAGAAGCCATTGGATGCAAGAATGAGATGTATCATTGACAGTAATATTCAATTGGTGGCCATGTTTCCAATGTCCACACATAATCTTGAGTTTGTTCTTGTAGTAGCAACTCATTTTCATAAAGAATATGGGAGTGTCAAGGATGTGGATGGGTATATAATCATAAAATTGGATGAAGATTTCTTTGATAAGATCTTCCAATGTCCATGTATTGATATGTATGTTGACCTCACCATTGAGCAATCACAGGCTCATTATGATAATAATCCAAACAAGTGCAAGAAGGCAGTCAATACAAGGTGGCTCAAGAATCCAACACCAAATATCTCTAGATGACCTAAGAGCATTCCTCAAAGTGATTTCATTAAGGAGGTAAATGACTTGATCACCCTTCTTAGCGGGATTAAGGATTGCCCACTTCTTCCACTTTTCATGAGTGAATGTACCTTTATATTCATGTCATAAGGAAGAGACATCAACAAATATTTTGGGGAAAGCAGATAAGTGATGCCATCTATGATCAACTTTCAAAGGTCTCCACTTCATTGAAGTTCTATATGACTTCATACCTAGTCTATGTTTCTACCTCAATGAGGAACTTTCCAAGGTTGACATCAGAGGGTGATAGAAGGCAAGTTCCATTTTATCAGTATTACTCTCAATTGACCCATAAGAAAAGTATCCAACATTTCAGGAGGGTCAATGATTCCTTCTTCACTGCATACTTGTGTATATTTGGCAAAGATCTTGAGAAGAGAATAGTATCAGATGAGGCATGGGCATTAGTCAATAAGGTTGGTTGTATGTTCTTGCAATTCACCACCTTCACATATATCTGAGGTTGGGTGTTTCGACGAATACTCGTATATGCTTCAAAGGTATATCTGAGTGATAAGATTGTACTCATGGAGCTATGTAGGAAAGTCAAGGCAATTCATAGCAGGCAAGCCAAATCACACAAGCCTGGATTCAAGTTTCCTCTCACAATCAGCAGATACTCCATCACCACATCTCCCAAACCTAAGGCTATGGAAACAAAGATGCAGTGGGTCACAATGAAGACATATAGAAGGAGGCCTGACTTTGATTATAGAGGAATGAAGGACAAGCTAAATAAGAGCTATACACATGTGCATAGAGTTGTGGATATATGGGAAGATTGTAGGATGGATGAAGATATAAGGGAGCTTGATTATTGTCGGCTTAACTTGAAACAAATTGTAAACTTGGATCTAGCTGATATCCCAGAAGACATGGAGGATGAAGATGGCATCCTAGATCCTACTTGTGAGAGGAATAATGTTGTTGAGACCCCTCTTACTCCCACCCAATGGTCCAAAAAGAAAATGATCTCCATTAGGGAAAGGTTCTAGTTGATTCTTGCTAACACAAATGTTGGGTTATAGGGGAGGGGAATAAAATTGAAGTATTTTAATACTAGATATGAAGAAGGGGAAACTAATGGGAATACTGGGAAAAAGTTAGAGATAAGAACAAAGAATAAGGGTGATGCATCGAGTACCAGTAAAACTCCCAAGTTCAAATTCACAGTAAAAGGTGGCAAGAGCAAGGATATAGAAAGGCCATCTACTCTGACAAAAGAAGTATCAATTCAAGGTGAAGAACAAGGAGAGGAGAGCCATATGAAGAAGCACAAGAATCTCCACATGAGTCCACTCCAGAAGACTCCTATTTCTTCTTCTCCAATCATTGCTACATTTCCAAATCCCACTCCTCCTGTTGTTACAATTGAACAACCTTTGCCTTCTATTTCCACCATTTCAGTTGCTCCTACTATGTTTATTCAGTCAGTTCATTCATCCCCAACTTCTGGTCAATTTTTGAAATCCCACAAGACAATATTGAAAATGTTTTTGGGTCCTTGACTTCCATACCAAGTCTGTCTTCTCCTATTTTGATGTGTCTACTCAATTTGAGTTTGAAAAATTTATGATTGAGTCCTCGCAAAAGGTATCTAATATGGAAATTTCAGCTATAGTTTTGACTAACGCTCCACCTCTTGTGGCCACCACCATTATCAATGCAACACCATCAACTAAAACTATGGTGACAAGTCCTGAAGAAGGTTCTTCTCCTCTTCCCCCTTGGTTGGCCTCTCAAACACTGAAGAGAAAGAAGCAAGTCATTTCTCTAGATGACTTCGATTTTGGTTAGCTAGTGCCTGTGAAAACTAAGTCAACAAAGAAGGAAAAAACTTTTTTAAGGGTATTGGATAACAAATCAAGTTACAAGTATGTAGAGGTAGCACAACCTCCTCCTGATAAAAATGCAGAGGAAGTTGATTTGTCAGAATATTCTATCACTAGGATAGAGTTGGGAAAAATGACACATGAAAGTGCAAAGGAAGATGTGCAAGAAGCATTGGCTTCTCTAATCAAGAAGTATGATTAGGATAAGATTGTCAAAGATCAATTGAAAGTTAGGGTTGAACAACTCACCTTCATGCTCCAGAAGATAACCCAACTTCTGAGTCAATTGAGCCTATTGCTACAAGTACAGAGGATCCTACTATTCAGAAAGCTGAGAGGACACATACATAGGGTAGAGTTGTTACAGAATGGATCGACGAGGTATTGGCCCAAGGTACATAATTGCTAAAATCTTATGTTGGTAAGGCCAGGATTAAGATCACAACTCTTGTAAATGCAAGTGAGTCTCACGGCGAAGATGAAATACAGGCATATATTTTTTGAACGCCACTATTATATTCATATTTTATCACACGTCTAGCCACAAGCTTATTTACCATCCCCGTTAATGTTACCGCTTGTTCATACCACCCGTTTTTTCCTTCTGCGATTACAAACTAATGATCTTCCATTTTTTAAAAAAGCTTCCTGAATAAAGTCTGATATCTCCTGTTCTTTCTTTGACTAACTACAAGCAATATTACACCAATAACAAGCTTCTAATCACAAGAAACTTTAGCACTTAAACCGATCAGATTTCCTTAACCTTCCTCACGATAACCTTTGAATTGAATGTTTCAGACGACTCAATCCAAACTAACACCAATATCCAAATTCTGTTAAATCATTCGATGAACCTCATTACCTAGGTACATCTTCCAGCACCAAAGGCAACAAAATCTCCACAGATAGTCTCAATTTTTGTAGAGTCCCAAAAGCTCTGTCCAGCCAAAAAAATGAATCAACTCTACATAAACTACATCGATCTGCCAGTTCTTACTTTTCCTCCATCCCGAATGTAACTAACGTTACATTTCTTGAAGGCATTTCTTGAAGAATTTTATTAAAGGCTTTTAATTAAAAGATCTCCTTTGCGTGCACCTAAGGGACTCTTTTTTTTTAATTTAAACCATTAACACCTTTTATCCAATAGGCAATAAATAGATTAATGCTTTATTAAATCACAAACAAAAGGGTCAAGAATTAATTTACTTCTCTAAAAAAATATGCTAAACGGCGGACATTACAGATTCCCAATAGAAAAAATTTCATTAAAATTTGGGAAACAATGAAGCATAAGAAGGATGTCATTAGTGAGTTGATCAGAGATTTACAAGAGGCTCAAGAGGTAAGTGAAGGTAGGTGAAGATAGAGGTTTAGATCTCATTGTCAGAATTAAGGATATGTCTTGTCAAGTGTAAGATGACAATCAAAAAGTTCTTCCCGTTGACACGGATATCCAAGAATTTACATCACTAATTTAGAAAGAAATTAAAGATGAAGCTTTTTCATTAGCTTTTACTAACAAATTGGTGGACTTTCAAGTAGCATTGGATAAGCTGAAAATAATATTGGAAAGGCACAAGAAAGCGTGCATTAGCATCGAGGACTCAATCACATGAGTACTCGCAGTCTCTAGCCATACCACAGGACCAGATGATTATGAAGTCCAAGTAGTGTTGAAGAAATATGAAAACTTCATGGAGAAAAATGATGGAGTGAATGAACGTGCTTTTTCCCTTTATGTAATTTGTAAATTGTTGATGGCATATTGCATGCCTTTTGTAAATATGCAATTACATGTAAAAAAAAGCACAATCCTAAATCAAATCAAACTCTATTGTTGAATAAGTCAAGTTAGTTTTATCTTTCCTATTTGAGCTCTTGGCTCTCTTCTATATATATGAGGGATCTCTTTTGTAAATAGACACCTTTTAGCTTATGAAGTGAAGCACTGCCCAATTGAAGAGCATTTTAAAACTATGTTTTTGAGGCGTAAATCAGATTTCAATCAATAAAAAAGGCAAATTCGAATCCAATCTTTGTCTTGGATCTACCTTGTTATGTATTGAGAATGTTCTTATGTCTTTCTCATTGCATTATCTTGCACATGATTGAATAAGTAGTGCGATATCATATATTTATAAGGGGATTCAAATATGATTTTGTAGACTTTGAGCTGCGTTATTGCTTTTGAAGGTTATGTTCATGTGTGTGCACTTTGGTGATAATTCGAAGACTTTGGGTTGTGGGTTGTTATATGTGTTTTGTTGATCTTTTGGTGGTGTATATTGGAGACTTTGGGCTGCAACATATACCATTCTTTATCTTTTTGAAACATCATAGAAAGCAACAAAAGACTTTGAGATTTTGTGGGTTTTCTAGCTATCGACATTCATTGGTATCACATTGATTATTCTTTTGTTTAATTGAATTAGATATTGGTTATTATTGCTCAAAATAGTACTTTGAAGTGAATTACGGGTTGTAATTGTCACTAGGTATAATTATAATTTGTGAAAAAGGAAAACATCTATTCTAAAACAAGAGAATAGGATGGTGAAAACACCCATGGTTAATTATAGTGTATATAATCGTAGTTAGTTACTAGTTGTTTTCAATGAGCAATAAGAAGGGAGCCTCCCCTTTCTGAGAGGAGAGATTTCATCGCATTGTAACTGTGGATGAAATCACCATTTTGTAATCAATTAGTTGATTACAAAATATTCACCCAACACATTAGATAAGCCAAGTCATTTGCTTATGCATTGGATAGTTCCTAAAAGAGATATGTGGTTTTATATGTGCAATAATTAGGCCTTCATGACCTAAATCTTGGCTACCAAAGCACGTTTCCAATTTGGTTCACTTGGTCTACTTTGCATAATAGGTCTGAAAGATTCATAAAGAGATTTTATCATGCTATGATGTTGAGGTAATTGTACTTCACATTTTCATATTGAACCCGTGCCAAATTTTGCCCTTTCTCATTATCCATTAATCCAATTCAAGATTGAGTGGGGTATATAAGACTTTAAGTCTGAGAAGACTCAATTCTTATTTTAATACTTCCCTACACATAATTTCATGTTGGACAATATCCAACATGTTTGGAATTGGGTGTGACATCTAAAAGGTGATCAAGGCTAGATTGTGTGGTGGTCTGACCCCATCACACATACCACTCATTTGAGAATGCTTGGTCAATAATTGGAAAATATACACCCCAAATCCTATGCGGCCATGTCTTCAAAGCTTTGTCAACTCTTTGCTCAACGTAAATTAACACATTCCCATGTACCCTTCGAAATATATGTGGCTAAGAATCATCACCTTGTACAAGTGGTTGATACCTACACAACTAAGGGAGCTCAAATCAAAGCCAATATTCATTATTTAAAATTTGGCAACCTTATCTCAAGAGAATTTGGTAAGACATGTGGCCCCAAAAATCAAATGCATTAAGGAGAATGGTCAATTCTTTTTAGCTATTTTTGTGAGAAAAATGGGAAAAAATTATTGAAGCTAAATAAAGATTTTCACACACAAAACAATAGTATTCTTCTATTACATACCATTTTTTCAATGATACGAATTACATGTATATATATATATATATATATGAAATTCTAACTCCTATAACAACTCCACCAAACTCTCACACGAAATCTAGGTGCCACCTCTATTCTCTCCCTCCTATTTTCACTCCTAAATCTCTACATGAGTTGTGATAACAACTCTTTACATTTTTATGCTCACACACTATAATATAATATTAATTTATTCTAACTACAATCCCAACCAATTCTTCTCATTCCTAGAAAAGCTATGTGAGTTGTTAGTATAACTCACTTTTATTTTAACATAACAATTATTATTATTCTAATAAACCATACTAACAATAATATTAATTTGTTTATTATGTTCAACTTAATATTTGTTACAAATACTTATAATGCTAATTTAAACATGTGAACACTAATCTCTAACACCCCCCCTTAGTGTGAACATGTGGACAAAGAACATCACACAAGTTGGAAATAGAATTGTATGTCTATGCATACTTTAGGTCTGCATGTTGCTATCTGGATCTTGTTGTACATGATCACCTACATACGAGAACTTATCTCACTTTCACTTCCAGAGAACTCATCACTGACCGACCACACTTCCAAGAAGTCTAATAGTCAAAGGATCTTTGTAGCCACCTGCTCTCCTATACAATTGTTAACAATATCGATGATGTCCACATTCTCCTCCTTATCACTTCCAACTACAGTAAGCCAACTCATGTGGCTCATTATCTTGATTCAAATGAAAGACACCTCTCATCATCCTTTCATGGTTTTCACACATGCTTACCACAAACTTGGACATGAACAAGAACACACTCATATATTCACCTCACACGGTTTTCTGGATTACCACTAACCATTTCAAGATCCATGAATTGCATTGAACTTGTGCTTTTGTTAAATACAATATTTTACACCAAGAGGTTACATAAGGAAATAACTCAGAAAAAAATAGAAATGAAATGAAATGTCGCTAATACAAAAGGAAGCCTCATCATTAGTGGCTAACGAGAGGCACTATTGTCCTCCAACCTCCTATGCCTCCATCCTCCAATATGATATGTTACACTTTATTCACTTGATCTTTTGAGAGTCCAAATAGATTTCACATGGGTGGCCCAAAAAGCACAAACAAGATTTTCAAACATATTTGTAAAACCCATGAGATAACAGGACGTCAGATTCAACTAAAAATGCATCCTTTACAATAAAATTTTCAAAAAATTATCCAAAAATTTAAAAAATAATAATAATTTTCAACTTCAAATATCCTCAAAAAAATTCCTTATTCCTCCAATCATAATTTTAAGAAAACACTTATTTCTCCACAATTCCCTTATTTCCCCTCATTCATCAATTCTAAAATGATTTTTTTTACTCATGGAAAAGTAATAATCTTTCAATGCCAAAAAAATCACATAAAACTTTTAGAATTTTCAAGTAAATTATCCACTGAGAAGCAAACACATGAAACTTTGGCCAAACAATCTTGAGCCAACAAATCATTGTATCAAAAATGCTTTTATCAAACAAGTAGCAAATCATGTCCATCATTTTGTTGCTCTTCTTCCACAACAAACTACTTAGTCAATTGTAAATACCTCATCAAAATATTTCTAGGTTTTGTTCTACTATTCATTAGCTTTCCAAATCATTTTGAATTTTTAATTTCTATTCAATATGGAGGGAGATATTGTGATTTTACTAAACCAATAGTGAAAGAAATTTTTGGATGCCCAACTTTGATACCATGTGAGAAAAATGGGAAAAAATTATTGAAGCTAAATAAATATTCTCACACAAAATAATATTATTCTTCTATTCCATACCATTTTGTCAATGATACGAATTACATATATATATGAAAATCTTTCTAACTCCTATAAAAACTCCACCAAACTCGCACTAAATCTAGGTGGGTTGTTTAACCACCTTATTCTCTCCCTCCTATTTTCACTCCTAAATCTCTACATGAGTTGTGTCAACTCACAGTTTTATGCTCACACTATAATATAATATTAATTTATTCTAACTACAATCCCAACCAATTCTTCTCATACCTAGAATAGCTATGTGAGTTGTTAGTATAACTCACTTTTATTTTAACATAACAATTATTATTATTCAAATAAACCATACTAACAATAATATTAAACTTTGTTTCTCAACAACTTAATATTTGTTACATATACTTATAATGCTAATTTAAACATGTGAACACTAATCTCTAAAAATTTTGCACATGCTCGATGCCTTTGTTTGACATTACACTAGAGTTTTCTAGGCTCAATCCCCTTCAAAAAAGGATATGGCTCTTGAAGCCTATTTGTCTATTGCTTTATGTAGGCTCTCCACAAACCAAGTGGCGGGTAAGTGCACCAAGATGGTTCCCAAAAAAGGGGCTTAAGTGGCCACTTTTTTTCTGAAATCAGGAAATACTGACCTTGGACGTGAAATTGAGGATAGCTACACTCAAAATTTTTTGATGGAACAAAAACAAGGACCGAAGTGCTCCGAGTCTACTTTCTAAACTACTAATTTATTTTGAAAATGGTTGAGACTAAGGTTCAAAGAGGACACAC
>VDFB02351302.1:0-22740 GCA_007258455.2 Sequoia sempervirens
GGTTGGTTAGGGAATTGCAAGGAAACTTGGGACAAAGGGTTTCTCTAGAATATTTCTAGTTGGCCAATAAGTATGGTAGTCTGTTTATTCAGTTTTAGAGGTTTACATACTTAAGAGTTGGAGGATATGATGGGTTGCCTCATAAATTGCCTAAGTATGTAGAAGATAAATTCGTTTTAATAGAAGTTTGTAGGTAGATTGCATAAGTCAATAAGACGTGTGCAAAAAGGAAGGAAAAAGGGATTCCCTTTTCCATTGGTCTAGGGTTTTACCAATATAAATATCAATATAATTCCCTCAATATCAAAAGGGATATTTTCAAATATAATGTCTACTTGTATGAGAGGAGATTTCCTTTTGACATTAAGAATTTTGTGATAAATAACCTTCATCTCAGTCTGGGCTTTCATTATTTGCCACACTTGGAGGACTATTGGGATTATTGTGTTGATGACTATGAGGTAAGGAGGAGATATTGGATGAGGATGAACTTAAGGAAAATTATCACTTTCAAACTATGCTAGTATGTTGGAGGAGTAGAAGATGACGAGATTGGTTTAATTGATCCTATTTATTCCAATAATATACAAACACAACCCATGATGCCCATTGATTCAAGTCTTAGAGAGCATAATGATTTGGATACCAGAACCTTAGTAGTCATGAAAAGGACTCAAATATGACTTGCTAAAAAGAAGGGTGAGGCTACTAAAGCTCCACCTAAAAGCATACAAGGAATGGGAGAACAAACCAATCAAAGTCAAATAGGAACATCTTCTTCAACAACAACACCTCCAATACAACATGGAATTTCATTGAGTGGCAATGGGGATGGGGAAGAGCCTCTTGAAAGGAGAGAAAGTCCTTAAAAGACATGTGGTGAAGATTCTACAAAAGAAATTGATACAAGAAATCAAACAAAGAAGGAAAGAGAAGGAGGAAGAAAAAATGAATAAGAACAAGAAATTGAAATGAAAAGGATTGATGCTCCTAAATAACAACCAAGCTTATTCTCATATATGACCGAGATGAATGCATAGAAGGGAAAATCCCCAAATTCTTTTCCTTTCAATTTACAAAATGTAACAAATACCCCTCCCTTGAAGAGAGTTGTTCAGTTTTCTACACTTGATCCTTCTCAATCTCTCGATGTTACTACTTCCCCTTCTTGGTTAGAGAATACCTTGTCCATAAAAAGGAAAACAATACCTATAGATTTATAGAATGATAATATGGTGGGAAAACTTCTGCAGAAGTCCCCTAAAGTCAAGAATCTTAGAATAACATCAATGTTGATGGAGGATAGTGGCTCAAGGAATTTTTTTGTAGAAATTTCTCAACCTTCTACATAAAAAGATCCTAGTCAGGCTACTATAGCTTAATACAACATAATAAAGGTATATTTGGGCTTTCCTAGAAGAGATGGGGATATGCACAACTTCTAAGTGACTGCTACAAGATTGATAGAGAGAAAAAATAAAGACAAATAAGATAAAGATGAATTAAATAAAATGGTGGAGTTGCTCTCTAATTATCTTATGTCATTGATAGATTCTTCTCCTCAATGTCTCAATCAAGAAAGCACCTATTTTGATCCAAATTATATAGTTGGAAAGGTGATTAAAAAAGTGCAAAATGTTGCATCTTGATAATATTGGTTATCATTGATGTCAAATGTGTGTTGAAGATTGTACATGCTCTAGAGATAGTCTGTAATATCCCCTTCTCAATCCTGATCTTCTCAGTGACCGTTGGCCTTTTTCTGGAAACCCGAAGGCTAGTCGGAAGGTAAAATTAGGGTTTCCTATTTTTGAGGAGGTCTTTGCTCAGAGATGGTGGATTCAATGGTGGATTCTTTCTAGATTTTCAGAGAGCTTCGCAGTGGTATGTTCATCTCGGCATTCAGAGCATTTTCTGGAATTTACTATTTTTAGTAAATTCTATTTTTGGCAGTTTTTCAGTTGGGTTCAGCTTGGTTGACTTCCTATGTCATTTTGATTGGTTGGCTTGTTCGTTGATGGCTTCGAGGCGCAGTTGGAGAATTAAGTTGGGCTATCTTTATTAAGTCACGTTTTAATGTTATAATTTAACGTTGACTCCCCCCTTAGCCTAGCTTAATCACTTAAAGTCTTTTAAAAGGTGGTCTTTGAGGGTATACTTCCATTAAGATTAATTTATTATTTATCAAAGTCAAAACAGGTATAAGGTGGGCGCATTTATCAAAGTGTGGATTTTTATTTAAAATATCATTATTGAGCTTAAAGGGAAAAAGGACGCCATCTTGAAGGAAGAGTTAGGGTTTTGACAGTGATGAGGATTTAGGGTTTCAAGAAGTCAACCAAAAATTATAAAAGGAAGGCTTTGAGCATCATTTCACATCTTTGGTCTACTATACTGTTATGCTGCCAGATTGGCTCTGGATTTGCTTCGAGGAATGAAGGCCTCCTAGCTCGGGCATCGCTTCTTGTTTGCAAGACAACAACTAGTGGTGATTCAGTCTACTTGTGAGTTGCAATTAGTTTGTGCATTGTTTTCAGTTATTTGCATTGTTAGATTGGTCTTGGCATGTTCTTGGTTTTTAGCTTATTACATTATTTAATACAGCAGATTCATGTTTGTAATCGTAAGTCAAAAAATATCAAAAAAAGAGTTCTGGGTGTTGTCCATATCTCATTGTCTAGGAAAGGCGAAACCTTAGTTCAAATTTCAGATTATTATGTTAAGTATTGAATTTTTAAAGAAGGATCGAACTTTTCAGCAGGCCGTACCACTTGAGGCTGTCTTGAATTTCGTGCAAATTGTATTTGAGGCATTTGGGTCTGTTTTAGTGTTTGGTCTTGGTCGCCCTTATTACTAGAGTGCATTGCATTTTATTTCACATCAATCGGGTCATATTTGAGGAAGTTATGAACAATTCTTTAAGTTTGTAAGTTGTTGGTTACATAACAAAAAGTGCAGATCTGATATGTCAGTTTGAGGAATCTGCATCTTCCTTATTTGGTTGGTGTTAAGGTTTCTTTATAGCCTTTGCAGAGGGATCCTTATTGTATGCACCATTGAAAGAGCATCTTATATTTTGATTTGCAGGCAATAATATCTTGTAAGCTGGCAGTAGTACTGACCAGTCGTCTTTGAATATTGCTTCATTATTATTGTAATAACCATTCTTCTTCAGTAATAGTTGTAATAAGTAATAGTTTTAATAGATAGATCTCCGCCCTATGGTAGCTACTTCCCATTCTGGGTGAGCAAGCACATTTTGGGTGTTGAGTGTTTTCAGCTTTATGCATTTTTCTTTCAAGCATTGTTATTGTAATCACTCCGTCATATGGTCGCCCCTCACTCCGCATTGGATTGGGTAGCACATACTTGACGTCGAGTTCCCTTTCCAGCATTTAGAGTAGAAGATCCTCTGACCAATGCTCGCCATCATCGGCCGACACCGTTAGGAGTTGTTTCAAGACGCTTGCCTTATCTTCTAACCTTAACGCGTACTATCAGAATGTTGTAATCCGATAATTGAAAAATCAAAAAATTCAGCCTGTAATATTTCAGCTGGTACGTGTTTGAAAGATCTTGCCATCCCGTGAACAATCCATCATGAGTGAGCGAGAAAATAGTACTTTGCAAGAGAAGACAAGAAGGTTGGAAAATGGGGCCCACTTTATTTGCACCTCCTGCAGTCAGATACCAAATCTTGAGGGCTCATTGGGGATCTTCTCGTGAAATGATATGGCAGGAGGTCAATTGGGGTGAATGAGAGGATTGGCCAACAACAGGAGCGATGCGGGAAAGGGAAGAGAAAGATCTCTTGAGTCTCAAAAGATTTGAAAGAGATGATGCCTTGATGGACATGGTATCTTCTTATGATGGGGAAAGTGGCTGTAACACCACCCATGTAATAACTCAGCATAGAGGGAGCATATGTTTCAAAACTAAGAGGATGGAGAGATGCAAATTTCGTGACAAAGGTCAACACTTACATTTCTTCCAGGCCATTCAAACCCACCTTTCTGGCACCTGTAAACACTCAACCAGATCCTGAAGAGAATGCTTCATTCGTGGAGCAGTTGAGACTAGGCCGTGCAGAGTATGATTCTCTACCTGCCGACATCAGGATGGATATGTCCTATAACGATTTCATGGATCATAAAAGGAAAAACAAAGGACAAGGGAAACACTATGATCAAAGAAGACCATCAAATCAAGGAGACTTGTACCAAGCTGTCAACAAGGTGACACTTCCACACTTTGACTGGAGTGATACCAGTTCAGCCCGAGCTTGGATTCAGAAGCTGGATAACTATCTAGCTCTCAGACCTATGGCCGAAGAGGAAGCGATCAAGTTCGCTACGCTACACCTTGATGGGGTGGCTTGTAATGGTGGTACCATGGCCCAAGGTTACTCCGGGTCACCTGGCCTATCACAACTTATGATGAGTTCACTTCAACAGCCTACCTCTAGGAGGTTTGAAAGAAGGATCCCGAATTCATTTCCCAGAGCTTGCACACTGAGATAGTATGGCATGCCTGATGCCCATTGTCGAAGCTCTGTGAGACTCCTCACCATGGTGACTAGAATCAACGAGAGAAGATCGGGTGATCCTTTTCGCTGAAGGGTTGACAAAAACTACACTCAAGGGTTGAATAAAAGCCTTGATCCACCAACCTCAAGCAGAGGCCAAAGTGAAGAAGGCAAGAAACATGGAGTGGGCTGCCCTAAGGTGAAGTTTCAATCTAACTCCCTTTCGTAAAAAGGACAAAGGAAAGACTCTCAAAGATAGACCTCCTTTACACCTCAAGAGGAAGGAGTTCAAACATCATAACTTATGTCACCGTGATTGATCCCTAAACCCGAATGACCAAGAAAAGGGTTAGAGCTGCGTGTGGAAAATGGTCCTGTGATCATGTTTTCCTAAGGGGGTTAAATTTAATCAGATTGAGTACTATTCTGCTGGTGAAAGTAGTTCTGATTTTTCCGACCAGCAATCTGATTTTGAAGAAAGTGAAGTAGAAAGAGCTCCAGAAGAGTCCGGAGATGAGAAGGAAAGTGGAGGAGTCTTGGCTCAACTTTCAAGCTTCCAAAAAAACGAATCATTCAAGGTTCGAGGGATGATCAAAGGGCAGCGAATCGTTGCCTTGATCGATACTGGAGCAACACATAACTTCATTGATGAAGTTGTGGTAGCAAAGAAGGGGTTGCAAACAGAGGATTTTGAAGGTTTCAAGGTCATGGTTGCCGATGGGTTCCATATTTCATGCACCAAGAAAATCTCGAACATGACCATGCAATTGGGAAACTACGAAGTCAAGGATGACTTCTATGTAGTCCACATTGGAGATACTAATGCCGTTCTAGGCATTCAATGGCTGCATTCTCTTGGGGAGATCTCCTTGAATCTACAGACTATGGAGCTCAAGTTTCAATCCGATGGGAAGAAGATAGTTCTAAGAGGAATGTCCAATGGGGGCCCTCGGGTTGTATCATTCAAAAGAATGGCAAGGCTGATCCGTCACGATCAAGCTGAATGGGTTGCAGAGTGCATGATCCTTCCTACTAGTCCGGTTGAGACTAAAAGAGACCATCCTCCTGATATTCAGTCTCTACTAACGAAGAAGAGCAAAGTCTTTGCAGATTTGCCTCTTCGGGATTACCACCGAATCAGGGTCTTTAAAATATCATCGAGCTCAAGTGGAAGGAGCTAAACTGGTGATTACATAACTCCATAATGACCAAGAGGCAAAAGGATGAAATCGAGGAAGACATCTAAGAACTCTTGAGATGGGTTTCATTCGCCCAAGCAAGAGCCTCAGATCTCAAGTAAAGGGTCCTTGTGAAGAAGAAGGATGGTACCCATGCGCGACAAAGGTGGACTATCGTGCTCTAAATCGGGAGAAAGCATCATCAAAAACAGATACCCCATTCCCAGAATAGATGAGCTCATTAATGAGCTACATGGGGCCAAGTTCTTCTCAAAGATCGACTTGAGATCACGTTACCATCATATTAGGATGAGGGAATCTGATGTGGAGAAGATAGCTTTCAGATGTCACTATGGCCATTTCAAATTCTTAGTCATGCCATTTGGGTTGACTAATGCTCCGGCTACCTTTCAGTCTTGCATGAACCGTGTTTTTCAGAATCAGTAAAGGAGCTTTGTGTTGATTTTTTTTGATGATATTCTGATTTACAGCAAGACTTGGGAAGATCATCTCAAGCACTTAGAGGAGGTGCTTAGTATCTTGGAATCTGAGAGTTTGTTCGCTAAAGCTTCCAAATGTGAATTTGGAATGGTGGAGTTACTGTACCTTGGCCACATAATCAGTGCTGAGGGAGTAAAGGTGGATCCAGAAAAAATCAAAGTAGTAGTTGATTGGCCACCTCCTGAGAATTTGACTCAGTTGAAAGGTTTTCTAGGTCTTTGTGGTTTCAGAGATTTGTAAAGGGGTATTCACAGAATGCTGCTCCTCTTACTGATCTCACCAAAAAGGGAGCCTTTGTTTGGTCAGAAAAGGCTCAAATTGTTTTTGACAAGTTCAAGAAGATCATGAGCTCGTGTCCAGTCTTGGCTATTCCGGATTTCTCCAAGCCATTCGAGCTGCAGTGTGATGCATCAGGAGAAGGAGTTGGGGCTGTCCTGATGCAAGACAAACACCCTATAGTGTTTGAGAGCAGAAAATTACGTGGTGTCGAAAGGACATACTCAATTTATAACAAAGAAATGCTTGCCATTATGCATGCATTAGCCAAGTTTAGGCAGTACTTGGTGGGGAACAAATTCATGGTTAAGACTGACCACAATAGCCTCAAGCATTTCATGCACCAAAAGGACCTAAATGAGAGGCAACAGAAATGGGTGAGTCAGCTGCAAGCTTACGACTTTGACATTGAATATGTCAAAGGGAAAAATAATGTCGTGGCTGATGCTCTATCCAGAAGACCTCATCTTAGCTCATTGTGTGAGCTTACTACAAATTGGAGAGACATGTTGCTTGCTGATTATGCCAAAAATTAGTTTGCAACCAGCATTCTTGAGGGTTTTTTTCATGATGAAAGGTACAAGGTGATTGAGGGATTGATCCATTATAAGGGAAGAATCTTCCTAGTGGTTGATTCTAAGCTGAAGAAGAAGATTCTTTTGACTTTTCATGATATTCCAGTTGCTGGTCACCAAGGTTTTTTCAAGACATATAGGCAGATCCGAGAAAGGTTTTCTTGGAAAGGATTGAAAGGAGAAGTACAACGCTACATTCAGGAGTGTCCTGTTTGTCAAGTGAATAAGAATGAGCATACATTACCAGCTGGGTTGCTGCAACCACTTCCAATTCCCAATCAAAAATGGGAAAGCATTTCAATGGATTTCATCACTGGGTTGCCCAAGGCCCAAGGGAAGGATTGTATTTATGTGGTGGTGGATAGGCTAACCAAATTTGCTCATTTCTTCGCCATTACCAGCACTTTTTCTGCAGCACAAGTTGCAGATCTATTTTTTTGAGAAGTGTTTAGCCTGCATGGGTTGCCCAAGAACATTGTAAGTGATAGGGATAGCAAGTTCCTAAGTACTTTTTGGCAAGAAGTCTTCAGAATGAGTGGTACTGTGCTCACTCCAAGCACTAGTTACCATCCCCAAACAGATGGTCAAACTGAAGTAGTGAACAAGTGGTTGGAAGGCTACTTGAGAAAGTATGTGTCAGAACAGCAAAGAGCATGGGTCAAGTGGCTGCATATAGGGGAGTACTGCTACAATTCTTCTTTCCATATGTCGATTAAGATGTCTCCTTTCTTGGCGCTTTATGGGTATGAAGCACCTAGTTTTGCAGATTTGGTGTTTGGTGACAGCAAAGCACCCCAAGCCAAGGATTTGTTGCAGCATAGTCAAGACATAATGAAATCCTTGAAGGATAATTTGCAGATTGCACAAAATTAGCAGAAGTTGTATGTTGATCAGAGGCGTGTTGAGCATTCTTTCGAGGTTGGGGATATGGTCTATCTTCGATTACAACCTTATAGACAGTCTACTCTCAAGAAGAGTGGAGCTGAGAAGCTCAAACCTCGCTTTTATGGGCCATTCAGGGTCATCAAAAAAGTTGGGGCAGTAGCTTACGAGTTAGAGCTACCTTCTGATAGCAGAGTGCATAATGTCTTCCACGTGTCTCGCCTCAAGAAGGCACTTGGACATAATGTGGTACCTTCATCACAATTGCCACCCTTGGATGAAGAGGGACAGTTGGTTCTAATTCCAGAGGAGATACTCGATTTCAGAGAACGTTCTTTGAGGAAAAGAACCATCAGAGAATACCTGGTGAAGTGGAAGAACCTGCCTATGGAAGATGCGACTTGGGAAAGTGATGAGATTCTGCAGCATCCTGGTTTGCGATTGCTTGAGGACAAGCAATCTTGGGAAGGGCGGACTGTAATATCCCCTTCTCAATCCTAATCTTCTCAGTGACCGTTGGCCTTTTTCTGGAAACCCGAAGGCTAGTCGGAAGGTAAAATTAGGGTTTCCTATTTTTGAGGAGGTCTTTGCTCAGAGATGGTGGATTCAATGGCAGATTATTTCTGGGTTTTCAGAGAGCTTCGCAGTGGTATGTTCATCTCGGCATTCAGAGCATTTTTTGGAATTTACTATTTTTAGTAAATTCTATTTTTGGCAGTTTTTCAGTTGGGTTCAGCTTGGTTGACTTCCTATGTCAGTTTGATTGGTTGGCTTGTTCGTTGATGGCTTCGGGGCACAGTTGGAGAATTAAGTTGGGCTATCTTTATTAAGTCACGTTTTAATGTTATAATTTAACGTTGACTCCCCCCTTAGCCTAGCTTAATCACTTAAAGTCTTTTTAAAAGGTGGTCTTTTGAGGGTGGCGACTTCATTAAGATTAATTTATTATTTATCAAAGTCAAAACAGGTATAAGGTGGGCGCATTTATCAAAGTGTGGATTTTTATTTAAAATATCATTATTGAGCTTAAAGGGAAAAAGGACGCCATCTTGAAGGAAGAGTTAGGGTTTTGACAGTGATGAGGATTTAGGGTTTCAAGAAGTCAACCGAAAGTTATAAAAGGAAGGCTTTGAGCATCATTTCACATCTTTGGTCTACTATACTGTTATGCTGCCGGATTGGCTCTAGATTTGCTTCGAGGAATGAAGGCCTCCTAGCTCGGGCATCGCTTCTTGTTTGCAAGACAACAACTAGTGGTGATTCAGTCTACTTGTGAGTTGCAATTAGTTTGTGCATTGTTTTCAGTTATTTGCATTGTTAGATTGGTCTTGGCATGTTCTTGGTTTTCAGCTTATTGCATTATTTAATACAGCAGATTCATGTTTGTAATCGTAAGTCAAAAAATATCAAAAAAAGAGTTCTGGGTGTTGTCCATATCTCATTGTCTAGGAAAGGCGAAACCTTAGTTCAAATTTCAGATTTTTATGTTAAGTATTGAATTTTTAAAGAAGGATCGAACTTTTTAGCAGGTCGTACCACTTGAGGCTGTCTTGAATTCCGTGCAAATTGTATTTGAGGCATTTGGGTCTGTTTTAGTGTTTGGTCTTGGTCGCCCTTATTACTAGAGTGCATTGCATTTTATTTCACATCAATCGGGTCATATTTGAGGAAGTTATGAACAATTCTTTAAGTTTGTAAGTTGTTGGTTACGTAACAAAAAGTGCAGATCTGATATGTCAGTTTGAGGAATCTGCATCTTCCTTATTTGGTTGGTGTTAAGGTTTCTTTATAGCCTTTGCAGAGGGATCCTTATTGTATGCACCATTGAAAGAGCATCTTATATTTTGATTTGCAGGCAATAATATCTTGTAAGCTGGCAGTAGTACTGACCAGTCGTCTTTGAATATTGCTTCATTGTTATTGTAATAACCATTCTTCTTCAGTAATAGTTGTAATAGATAGATCTCCGCCCTATGGTAGCTACTTCCCATTCTGGGTGAGCAAGCACATTCTGGGTGCTGAGTGTTTTCAGCTTTATGCATTTTTCTTTCAAGCATTGTTATTGTAATCACTCCGTCATATGGTCGCCCCTCACTCCGCATTGGATTGGGTATCACATACTTGACGTCGAGTTCCCTTTCCAGCATTTAGAGTAGAAGATCCTCTGACCAATGCTCGCCATCATCGGCGCCATACTGGTTAGAGTTGTTTCAGTACGTTTGGGTTTATCTTCTAACCTTAACGGGTACTTGATTGTAATGTTGTAATCTAATAATTGAAAAATCAAAAAAAATTGGCTCGGAATATTTCACAGTCAATGTGCAAAGATAGCAGTTGGTACAAGTCAACATTGCAATATATGGAATAGTGGTGATAAATTTGTTGTATAAATGTGATGAGGTGGGTACACATGTTCTAATGTGTTTACAATATTTATACATTGATATCTTTCTAGTCTAGTGTATTGAACTTAGAGAAAATTAGGAGAACATGTGTCTAAGGCATGCATAGTACATATCCTATGGAAGTGACACAGTGTTTTGGTTTGCATCCTTCTACAGAGCAATATATAGTCTTGTGGTTCTAAATATAATTTTATAGAACTTAGAGAAAAGTAGGAGAACATGTGTCTAACGCATGCACAATACATATCCTAAGGAAGTGACACCGTTTTTTGGTTCACATCCTTCTACAGAGCAATATATAGTCTTGTGCTTCTAAATATAATTTTATATCCAAGGTTTTAAGTCATTACACTTCTACAATGAAAGTTAGATATGATAGAGTTCTTATCTATGCTCTGGAAATATAAAGTGCTTATGAAGGCTTGATGGAATGCTCTACATTCCTTCAAAAGTGAAGTATTGATCTCATAGTTTTTGGGGACATTCTTAGTAATGTCTTATACATGATTTATTGTAGTATCAAGTGTCTTGGTAATCCACGAGTTTAGTTTTTAAGTGAGAGAGTGTCACAATTGGTTTCAAATGCCTATTCTTTTATAGAACATAAGTTTGGGTACTTGTGTTAGCAAAATATTGTATAGGTCAGTTCTATGAGTTTGTGTGGACATTATACATGTCTTAGAGTATCTCAAGTTTTAAGTGCATGCAGATCTTTCTTATTTCCAATACCGCAGAATTGTTTCAAGTCAATTTCTAATGTTATGATGTTGTTGAGGCCAACTAAGGTATACTATTGTTGTGTGCCACAATTTTATGATTAAGTGGAGTTCAAGGAATGTTTGTATATTTGCATGATTCATTCTGACTCATTCGGGTGAAATGTAAATAATTCTTAATCATTTTGGTATACTTCCAATGAAGATGTAGGCCAACATGTTACAAGTTTCATTATTTCTTGTTTATGGTCGATTAAATTTATAATTTCCAAGCGTGTAGATGACATATATTGAAGATCAAAGTTGTGGAGAGGATGAATGAAGTGTGTGAATATTTATGAGTGCATTAACATAGTGTGACAAGGTCTGCTACAGACCTAATATGCATAATTGTTGACTATTAGTGATTGAAGCCATAAACCAGTCATATTTCAATTGTTATTTCTTTCAATTAGGGAGTAGTAGCTTCCTTGGGTTCCAACCCATAAAAAAAAGTCAAGGATTAGTTTATTCCTTAGGTTGTATCCCAAAATAAAATTGTAAATTGTTATTTACTTGTGAGGCTAGATTAGGATAGTAGCTCCTAGCAGTATTTCTCACTGTGGTTTTTCCCCTATGGGTTTTTCACATAAATCTAGAGTCATTTGTGTTCTTGTGTGGATGTTTATCTTCTTTCATGTTTTGATTAAGTAGGTGAATTCTTAATTGGTTTAACTCATCATCAACAGTAGTTAATGAGGATTGAATTTTAAGGCATACTAATTCACCCTCCTCTCAGTATTCCAATGCATTCAACAATTGGTATCAAAGCAAGGTTCCTTTATATTTTCTTAACAATAGAGGTAGATCCCATCTTTCAACACATGGAGAATGAAGCTATATCAAAGAAGTCCTCTTAGGAAAAATAGGTCATAATATAGAAGGGGGATGATGAATATGAATTTGAATTCAATAACAAAGATTGTCTAGTGGATTTTGTAGGAGAGCTTAATTCTGCTCTAAATGATATGGATGAAGAGAAAAGAATGAAGAGATTCAGTTCCAACTTGAAAAAGTAGAGAAGAGAATTAGCAAGTTTAAATTTCAAGTTGAAGAAGGGAAAATAATTGAAGAGTGTATGAATTTCAAGCTCATTGAAAAAACTACTAAATGTTCCAAGCTTGAAGAAGAAGTTGTTCTGAGGAAAGAAAACACTGTTGGATTTTCAAATCTTGAAGAATAGATTATTTCCCTAAGGAAAGAACTTGAAAAAGAAAAAGAGGAAATTTACAAAGGTCTAAAGATGAAAGGAGGTTTTGATATTCTTGATGAGTTGACTAAATCTCAAAATCCATCAAAAGAGAAATTTGGTCTTGGTTTTGAAAAAGGGAAAAGTCCTATAACGAGTGCTTTTGCAAATCTATATGAAATTTTCAAAGTAGAAGGAAAATCTAAAATAGAGGAGAAATATTCCATTAAAGAACCTAAGAATACTACCTCCAGAGATGCAAAGATAGATCAAGATAGCAAGAAAGAAGATGGGTTCATTCCTATCTAGAGATAAAGAAGATTTAGAGGTCACCCACCTATAAGACAACATGCCCCCACTAGTTCAATCATTCATTTCAAGGTTATTGTTATTATTATAATAAATTTAGGCATAAGATTGTTGATTATAGATATAGGCAAGGAAGAAATGATTACATGGGTAGAAAACCATTTGTGCCTCAAAGATATGATGTTGTTTCATTTCATGGATATTGTTATGCATGCTACAATTTTTGTCACAAGGTTGTTGAGTATAGAACTAAGGTGAAGAGGAAAAACTTTATTTTTTAGAACAACATTGTGTCCTACAAGTGCAATAAGGTTGGGAATAAGGAAAAAAATTATAGTAGTTTTGTGAAGCCACCTATTTAGAACTGGAAGAAAGATCTACCCCTAAAGAAGGGTGATGAATTTTTTTGGAAGGAAAAGCAAGGTCAAGAAAATGAGAATGATGATTCCACACTTGAGAATTTTGCACAAGACCCAATGAAAAATTGAGATAGAGAATTATCTCAGGGGGATCTATCATTTGCAAATCCTATAGCCCTTTGAAAAGGATAAAGTGCTAAATATTTCAGCATGGAAGATGAATTGGGCCAATTCCTTTGGTGTACAGATCTTCTAAGCAATATTTAACCTTTTGATCAAGGTTCTAGAGCAAGAGAATGAATTGCGGAGGTCTTTTGAGTATCCTTGTATCTCTGTGATGACACAAATATTTATAGAAGGGTTATCTAAGAAGCACAAATTCATTTATGGTAGAAAGTTAGGTCTATTAAAAGGATTTTTATGTGTAAATTGGATCATTTGATCTCATTTACAATAAAGAGAATTTATGTCTGGAGTAGAGAAGTGAGAAAAAGTTTCGCGATCTGTACGAAACCCTAATTGTGGTATTTGAAGTTTTTTGAAGAAATATCAATGGTGACACTTTAGGTACAATTGATGTGGTAGAGAAAACTAGACCTAAATATAAGAAGTTTCCATTCAAGGCAATGGAAGTTGACAAAGACGATGTATTTTTGAAAGTTCCTATGGATGTGGTTTACTCTAAAGATGTGAGGAGTTACATCCATGCCTCATTGAATGAGATTGGTCATACTTCATCTTTTGAAGTGGTTCAACATGAGTTGTTGAATGAGAATGGTGTGTACAAGCCAGTGCATGAAATTTTTGCTACAAAAGGGTTGGACATTTAGAAATATTTTCCAAACTTTTGCAACAACAAAGAATGGGTAAGAATAATTTTGAGATGCATTCATGAAAATTTCATTTGGCTAGAAAAGCCCTACATGATCACAAAGGAAGCCATTAGGGTAGTTACTGGTCTTCCAATCCCAGTGTTGAAGTCAATAAAAAATAAAAGGGTTATGGAGCTAATTTTGATAAGAGAACCCTAACTATAAAGGATATCATTGATCCTAGCATCTAGTATGTCTCTATGGGGATTTCATACAAGATTTATTTCACAAACAGAGAAGGGTCTACCATTGCCACTACAATTCACACCACACATCAAATGGTGAAGGAAGGTGTCAGTTTTGACCTATGCAAGTCATTGAGAGAGCATCTGATAGATAGTTTGAAGAGGGCAAAGGAAACTGGTTACAATTTTAAGTTTGGTTCATTGATCATTTGCCTCACTTTCTTTTTCATGAATGAATTGCTTAGATTTAAAGGAAATATTTGGGATAAGTCTTCTCCGATTTCTGCACAAATCAAGAAAAAGTGACTCATATAACTTCCCATTGTTAATACATTTATCACATGAAATAATATTACCATATAGTGTGACCATGGACCACTTCATCTAAATCTTCCTCCTTGTAATCACAATAGTAAGAGAAATAAGGAATGACCTTGTTATAAGTGAAACCTTCAATCCTTTTCACAACTCCTTCATCACCCTCTATAGAAATGTTTAACTTCGCTTTGTTTCATGCATATGGTGTTAAACAGGCACAAGACAACTGAGAGGGGGGTGAATCAGTTGTCACACAAATCTATACTTAAAACTTTATCACTCGTCAATTCATTATCCACGCTATTTTGTTATTAAACATAAGCATGAACCATAGATAATAGAAAGTAAATCAACACAATGAACACCATATTTTTACATGGAAAACCCAATAAGGGAAAAACTGCGGTGAGGGTTAACTCACAATATAAATATTATAGAAAAAGGCTCACTTCCAAGGACTCACTGCCCAAAAGAGGACTCACTTTCCAAGTACAAAGGCTCACTGCCTATAGAAAGGACTCACTGTCTAATAGGGAGACTCACTACCTATAGATACAAAAGAGAATAAAAATCCACCACTGCAATTAAAGCACATTCACAAGATTACAGAAACCCTTGTCTCACTGTCTTCAATGCAACTCGCACACACAATATGCTCTTATGATTTGTGGCTTACTTTCATCACTTTGCATCACACTATCATACAACTCTTCACAATTCAACTTGCTTTTATACCATTCTCAACCTTAGAAACATTTACCAAGGTCGGCCACAAAAAAATGTTTCATAAATTCAAATTAGGTCGGCAACTCAAAATTCCCGTGGTGGAAAGGAATAAGAGTGGACCAATAAAATTATTTTCTTGAACCATCTACATGCTTCCTTAATTGAATTTTATTCTTCGAATGAAGTGTAAACACTAGGTCGGCCAAACCTAATGAAAACACAGATAAACATTGATGCACACACTTCCCAACAAGAAGATGACACGTGGATGCCACAACACGCTTCAATATACATGAGATTATATCTCAGAATCTTCCAGGTACATTCGTAGCAAAAACAACAGACTTTAATCACTAAATTCCTTTCACCAATCAGTTTGGGTTGTGCAAACTCATACAAGAATATTGAAACATGACTTCCTTATTACCAAACTCCAAACCTTGTCTCCAAAGAATAGGAAAGACCTTCATAATACATATCCCAGATTAACATGATCTGAAACAAAATAGCAGAGGACTGCGGAGCAGAAAAATTTCTCCTAGTCCACAGAAAATCAATACTTGCTAGACAGTCCACATATCGGTGAACACAACTTCAATGTACCATCTCACCAAAAGCTGAAACTTAGCATATGTTACCATGAGATTACCATTAAAAAACCTTCATACTTGCACAAGCATAGGATCAACACAGGAGAAATGTGGAGCACATACCGAAGCACGTTTTGAACACACTCAACACTTTGACTTGTCTTCATTATCTAATTTTATCAAAATCACTTAGAAACTCACTAATACTACACAATTATAACATCATAAAGATAGCTCTATGTACTCACTACATCTCAAAAGTATCTCAGCTATAAATGTACAAACACCAACATACTGAACTGTGTTAACATTAGTGACAACACCACCAAACTAGCTCATATTTTTAAAAATATCCCCCTTTGTCATTGATGGAAACACATAACCTTTTCTCCCCCTTTGACATCACTGGTAAAGAATAACAATTATGATTACTCCCCCTTAGGAGTACACCCATATTACAACAATGAAACCACTTCTACTCCCCCTGTGGAGTAGACCCAACAATCAGTCCAAATAAATGAGGAATCTTATGAATTCACTGGACTGATGCACCTTCATGTGCACTTAGTTAGGAGGGCCAACAACCCCCAACATCTCCCTAAGATTCTCAAAAGCATCCTTTGGAAGAGCCTTGGTAAAGATGTCTACAATTTGTTCTTGTGTTGTCACATACTCCAGTCTGACCTCGTTCTCCAACACTTTTTCTCTCAGAAAATGATACTTGATAGATATGTGATTCATTCTTGAATGCATAAACGAGTTCTTCAAAATGTTTATTGCACTTGTATTGTCACAAAAAATAGAGATAGGATCATCACATACCACACCAATATCTTTCAGAGTTTGCTTCATCCACAAAACTTGTGTGCAGCAGGATGTTGCAGCAATATACTCTGCCTTTGCAGTAGATAAAGAATTCGAGTCTTGCTTCTTACTCAACCATGAAACCAATCATCCATCAAGAAAGAAAGCACCATCATTGGTACTCTTTCAGTCATCTACACATCCAGCCCAATCAGCATCTATATAAGCACTCAGGGTAAAATCATTACTCTTAAGATACCATAGTCCATAATCTGGTGTGCCCTTAAGATATCTAAATATCCTTTTTGCAGCCATAAGATGTACTTCTCTAGGATCTGCTTGAAATATAATACAGTAACTAAACACACTGCATGCATAATATCTGGTCTAGTAGCAGTGAGATACAGCAATTCACCACTCATGGATCTGTATTTGTTCTTATCAGTCTTAGCAGATTCATCATCCTTGCTCAGCTTACATCCAGTTACCATAGGAGTACAAATTGGTTTAGTATCTTCCATCCCAAACTTTTTCAACAACTCTTTTGCATACTTAGACTATGAAATGAATATCCCTTTACCGATTTGATTCACTTGTAGACCAAGGAAGAAATTCAATTCACCAATCATAAACATCTCAAATTCTTTCTACATTTCTTCAGTAAACTTTTTACACATGCCATCACTTCCACCAAAAATGATATCATCAACATAAACAACTAAAATCAACATCTTATTACCTTGCACTTTGAAGTAAAGATTATTTTCAGCATAACCTTTGTTGAATCCTTACTTTGTCATATATTTGTCTAGTCTTGCATACCAAGCTCTCGGAGCTTGCTTCAATCCATACAATTCTTTCTTCAATTTACAAACCATATCTAGTTTGTCAGACAACTGAAACCCTTTAGGTTGCTCCATGTACACTTCTTCCTCCAACTCACCATTCAGAAAATTTGACTTAACATTCATCTGATATAGCTTAAAGTCCTTGTGGGCAAAGAATTCCAAAAGCATTTTGATAGCTTCCATTCTGACCACAGGGGAAAAAGTCTCTTCAAAATCTATACCTTCAACTTGTGAATATCCTTTGCACACCAGTCTTGCCTTATTCCTTACTACTCCATTTTCATTCAGTTTGTTTCGGAACACCCATTAGAGCCAATCATATTTTTGTTCTCAATTCTAGGGACTATTTCCCATGTCTGATTATTTTCTATTTGCTGCAATTCCTCTTTCATAGCTCTCATCCAACTTTCATCTTCACATGCTTCTTTTATAGATTTAGGTTCTATTTTAGAAAGTAAACACAAATTTACCTCAGCTGCAACTTTTCTTCTTTTCTTCACTCCTTCACTCTTGTCTCCAATTATCTAATCTTGCGGATGATTCTTCTATACATATTTAGGAGTTCTAGCAGCAGGTTTTGGTTCATTCTCTTCTTCTTCTTCCACTTGCTCCTCTTCTTTTTCTTCTTCTTCTTCCTTCTCCTTATTTTCTTTAGGTAGATGTCCATAGATAGGATCATTAGGTTCAACTTCACTTATCTCAATAGGTCTGCATATGTCTTCATCAACTTTCACATTAGCACTTTCAATGATTTTTCTCAATTTTTTGTTGAAGCATCTGTATGCCTTGCTAGTAGTAGAGTATCCAAGAAATATTACTTCATCACATCTAGTATCAAAATTTCCAAGATTTTCATCATCTCTTTTAATATAGCATTTGCTTCCAAATACCTTAAAATATTTCACAGTAGGAGTCTTACCAGTCCATAACTCAAAAGGTGTATTTGTGTTGTTGTGTTTGATCTGAACTCTATTAAGAACATAAACAGCAATATGCATCGCTTCTCTCCAATACACATCCAGTACATTAGACTCTTTCATCATAGTTCTAGTGGCTTCCTGAATAGTCTTGTTTTTCCTTTCAACAACTCCATTTTTCTGAGGGGTTCTTAGAGTAGAGAACTATCTTTTTATACCATGCTCCTCACAAAATTCATTTCAATCATATCTCAAACACTTGATTTTCATATTTACTTCATTTTCCACTCTCGCTCTAAATACCTTAAACCTATCCAAGGCTTGATTCTTTTCTTTGAGACAAGCAACCCATGTCATTCGAGTATAATCATCAATAAGCAAGATAAAGTACATGTCTCCATTCAAGATTTTGGTCCTAGTAGGACCACAGAGATCAGTGTGAATCAACTCTAGCATTCCAAAAGTGGAATATTCTTTTCCCTCAAAGCTACATCTTGTTTGCTTCCCCAATTTTCAACTTCTGCACATAGCATTAGTAGGTCTTGTGATTCTAGGTAGTCCTCAAACAATCTCCTTAGCACTGATCTTGACTAGGTTATCAAAGTTCACATGTCCCATTCTTCGATGCCATAACCAACTTTCACTGATTTGAGATACAAGGAAATGATCATCAACTCCCTTCAGTTGATAGATGTTTCCATGAGTTCTTCTTCTAACTACAATCATATCCCCCTTTCCGAATCCTTTTCTGATTTCACAGGTATTGTTATGAAACGCAAGTTTGAATCCATTGTTGCACATCTGACCAACACTCAAAAGATTATGTCTCAAACCCTTCACATAATATACATCATCAGTATTATGCACTCCATCAAAACTTATTGAACCTTTACCACAGATCTTAGCTCCTGAATCATCACTAAACATTACTAAACCACCATCATATTTTTCAAGTTTAGTGAACTTACTCTTATCTCTGATCATGTGATTAGAACATCCATTGTCAATTACCCAGTAGCCTTCATCCTATCTTGCATGAAAAGCGGTAACCAAAGTAGCTTCCCTCATATTCTTCTTAACCTTCAGAACCATCTTACTTACACATTTTCCAGAATTAGTGGATACAAATTTATTTTCCAAATCTAAGAATAAGCATTCACTATCATCAACCTCATTATCAGATTCATCATCAGAAATACCCACCTCTTCCTTAACATAGTACAACTTCTTATACCTTTTATCCTTCCTATCCTTATCCTTATAATCCTTGTTCTTCTTATGTGTATCCCTATTCAGACATCTCAAAGCATAATGACCAATGTTACCACAACTAAAGTATTTAAAGGGTAACATACCTTTATATTTTCTAGTTCATTTCTTTAATTTCCTGGTGAAATTTTCTTCCAACTCTTCATCATCGTTATCTGGTTCTTCAATCTTCAAAGCCTTAAATGTCATTTTTGTCTTCTCTTTTACCTTTTTGTCTTTCCTGAACTTTCTTATCTCAAATGCTTGCAAGGTGCCGAATATCTCTTCTAGAGTGTACTTCTTAGGATCATACATTTCTTCAATAATAGAGATCTTGTCGCTGTAACATTCTAGTAAAGTGATCAGGATCTTCTCAATTATATCTTCATCTACTAGTTTTCCTCCTTGATTCTTAACATTATTTGCTGCCAGTTCAACTCTCTGAAAGAAAATTGTAAATTCTTCACCATATTCCATCTTCAAGTTCACAAATCTATGCTTTGTTGCCAACCTCTTTGTTAATTTCACTTTTTCGTGATACCCAACTCCTCTAAATGATTCATAAAACAATTAAACTTCATAGAGAAAAGTCTCTAGCACTCCATTTCAAACATAGAAATCATCAAACAAAGTACAATCAAAAGTGGGCATCCCTATTTTATCGCAACTGTTACACTTTGTTGAGAAACTTTTATGCATGAGCTAGAAGAGCCCAAACAGGTTTGAACATTCCCCTCCATCCTCTCATTTTATAGGACTTTAACATTTTAGAGGTATACCACCATTTTGTTCCCTTGATCTTATCAAAACAAAATCTCACTTTCCCAAATGATCTCATGCAAAGTAAGCATCCCTAAACGAAGGTCAACTAGTCATCACCATAAACTTAGACATTGTAGTGCAAAAGCAATCAACAACCGCATTGAGGCACTTTACAAAAATAGAAATAAATTTTTGATAAAATTTTATGAATGCACAGGGAGAAAATATCCTAAGATGTACACATTCTTTATGAGCCAGAATCCTCATCTTTTTGAAGATCAACAAGTTTTCTAAATCATTGGGTCTTTAGGATTTGAAAGTTTTAGAGGTCTAGCATCATTCTCACTACCATCATTTTGTCAAAACAAAAGGTTCACTTTAGGTCAACATTGGGTCCAACATTTCATTCACCCCTTCATCACATTTCATCTTTCATCTCATCTATCTTTGCAAAATTTTAAATACACCAACACTTTTGGGACTTAAAACATTAAACCAACTTGCTACCTTATCTACTTTGTATGTGAAATGTATCCTTTTCCATGCACTTAGTTGAGATAGTTATCATCTTTGAACTAGTTTATCTTGAAGGTCATGAGTCTACCCTAAAGATTTCCAAGTTCATTAGCAACCTTTATCCCAACATTGCAACAGAAGACTTAAGTCAAAAGTGTTGTCCCAAAACGGTTATAAATATCACTTCCCACATCACCCATCTTTTCATCCTACATTGTCATCATGGCTCCCAAAAGACTTAGAGCATCCCTTTTACCTAGGTTTGAGTCAACTAGAGAGTTCAAACATTACAAAACTCAACACAACTCTCCCATAGTTGACCCCAAATTTATGGTAAGGACGAGATCACAACACAAGAGAATCATGGAAAAATACAAAGTTGCATTTACCTCAAGTGATCCAAATCCTTTAGAGTTTGATCCTAGAAGTCATGTTGCACCATCGCAACAACCATCATCTCCTTCAAGACCATATGAAATTGAAGACGTCACCAACAACCCATTTGAGCTCACTAGGGAAGAACTTTTAGAACATCAACTTTTGGAAAGTGTAGCTCCTATATCCTTGACATTTGTAGCACAATATTTACACAGGATTTCACAACTCCATTACAAGGGCCAAGTAAAACTTACATACCTAATCTTGCAACCAACCTTGCTAAAGATTTTGGTCACACCTTACCGTTCAAAAGTAATACACTTGTGGGAACTCTTGAAACGAATCCTCCACCTCCCACTTCCATTTGGACACCTACCTTTGGTGCTCCTCTTGTTCTCGAAGATCCAAAACAACTACTTACTCCACTTGAACTTCACTATTCTACCACCACTTCGACATTTCGGGGAAACCCTTCTTCATCCACACCTATGAGTACCACAAGTGTACCTACCATCACGCAGAGTGATATAGACCAAAAATCTCATACCAACACACAACAGCATGTCAATACCATATCACATAATCAACCCTCAACACAACTAACCACATCTTTATCCAACCCTCTGGTGGGTTCATCCATTCCATCTATCATTACCACATCATCTCCTATCAATCCACCTCAAAGTAATCCCTTGGTTACAAGTTCTATCAATCCTAGGAGTACCTTGATCAAAAACCCTTTGTTTACATCTTTTACACAAGGAAATCCTCCCAACATAGGACAAGGGAATCTTTTCAATCAATGGACTCAAGGTCCTAGTGTGTCATTTCCATTGCAAAATTTAATGACATCATCCTTTATGATAGCTCCCTTTTCTATATCAAATCAATCAAGGCCTCAAACATACATTCCTCCCACTCAATCCACTATCTTACTAGGAATGTTACACCAAGGGAATCCTCCACCTTTCACTACCAATCCACTAACCATTCAAAATATCAATCCTTTGCAACTGTCTCAGCAACCACTGGATCCCACATTGCAATCACATGCCCTAGCTCTATAGCAAGCATAACAAGCTTACCAACAAGTTGTACAACAATATAAAGCACAACAAGAAGCCTTAGCACAACAACAACAACAAGCGCAATAATCAGCCTTAGCACAACAATAACAACAAGCACAACAAGTAGCTTTAGTAGCACAACAAGCAGCATTAGCACAACAACAACATCAAGCTCGGAAAGCAACCTTAGCACAACAACAACAAGTAGCCATTTCCCAAAAAGCTCAGCAAGCAACTTTAGCACCAAAACAAGCACAACAAGTAGCTTTATTAGCACAACAACAAGCCCTAGTGGTGCAACAACAACAACAAGCCTTACTAGCTCAACATTACGCCCAACAACAACAACAAGGATTCTATTTTCCTCATATGAACATCATCAATCTAAACACATCAAGAACATACTCATCACTTTCATAGAACCTCACACCTTCATATAACCCATATAACTCATCTCTCATCCCACCATATGTTCCTCCACCCAATCCGCAGGATGATCTCACATCACAAATGAAAGCACTCTCACAAGAAATGAAAGACCTTTGTATGGGAAAG
>VDFB02351303.1:0-46501 GCA_007258455.2 Sequoia sempervirens
TTGGTTTGGCTGACCTTGTATTAAACACTACCTTCAAAATTGATGAAGTGTATTGGGACCTATTTGAGTCCTCATCAAGTGTGTGTTTGGGTCACTATCATTCTAATTCCACCCTAAGATGTTTTGGCACTGACCTAATTTGAATTTAATGATGGATGTCCGACTTTGGATATGTTTCAAAGTTGAAGATGGTATCAATACAAGAAGAGTTAGTGATGAAAGAAGGGTCCAAGAGATCTAAGCGCAAAGAAATAGAGCAGATGATGTGAAGCGGGTGCAAATCAAGAGGATGAATGTAATGTGAGTGTGGCAGATTAGTGTGAAGCCTAAATGTTGAGTTTTCAGATGCAATGAGCTGAAGGTGAACTCTATCATTAATGCATGTCTGCAAGTGGTTGAGAAAATTGTGGTGGATTTATCTGGTGCATTGAGATTGTCTTCCCTCTATAACATATCTCTTCTATCTTCTTTGTATCTCTGTGGCAGTGAGCCCTCTAGGTGATTAGCCCTGTTGGACAGTGAGTCCTTGTTTTGGAAGTGAGCCTTTTTTTGAGGCAGTGAGCCTTTTTTAATTAGTTTTGAAATTCTCTATAGTGTGAGTTAGTACTCACCGTGGTTTTTCCCTCATTGGGCTTTCCATGTAAATCTGGTGTTATTGTGTTTGTGTGATGGTTTTAAATTTCTACACTTGCATTTAATGATTAATCATTTTAGTAGAGTTAAGAATTGTGATTGATCTAAGTTCTAGTGAATGTCATAAAAATTCAATTTTCTACAACTGATTCACCCCCCTCTTAGTTGTCTTGTTCAACTATTGGTATTAGAGCTTGGTTCCTTGGAGATGAGCTTAACTACTTAAGGAAGGTTTGACATGGCTAGAAAAATCACTCATGATTATCTGGGGTTCGATAGAACTAATTATGCTATTTGGAAAATAATGTAGAACAATATCTAGAGTATTATGGATATGATGTGGAGAAAAATTACAAGAATCCTTACACTCCTACTATGAATGGTTCAAGTACAACTGATGAGATCAAGGCACATGAAGTGAACAATAAGGAAAAGTACATTTTGACGAACAGTCTTGTACATTCTGAGTTGATTAAAGTTCAAAATTTGAAGACTGCTAAGGAAGTCTGGGATGCTCTGGAAAAGTCACATGAAGGTGATGAAAGGGTCAAAGAGGAAAAATTGTAGAATTTGGAGACACAATTTGAGCTCCTACATATGTCTGAAGATGAGAATGTTAAAGCTTATGTATAGAGATTGGATGAGGTAGTAATTGGAATGTGAGGACTTGGTTCTACAATAGATGAATATAGAATTGTATAGAAGATTTGCAGAACTCTCCCTAATGCTTACAGTGAAAAGGTATGTGTTATTGAAGAACATATAAATTATAAGAATTACACTAAAGATTAGTTGTTGGGAACTCTGACATCTTATGAGATGAGAAAGCCAAATTTGAGAAATGGATCCAAATCAGAGACTTCTTTTAAGGCTACAAAAGCTGAAGATCCAGATGAGGAAAATCTTGATGAAGAAGAAGCTAAATTTGTGAGAAAGATGAAGAAATTCTCCACAAAGTATGAAGGTAAGCTATCTTTTAAATGCTTTAGTTGTCGAGGAATAGGTCATTATGCTACAAGGTGTTTGGAAAGAGCTAAGAGGAATAAACGAAGATATGAGAAAGAAAAGAAAGGTAAGAAGATCAATAGAGCATATTATGTGAATGAGGATGCTAGTATATCTAATGAGGAATATGACTATTGGGATATTGATGACAATGAATGCTTGTTCTTGGTTATAAAAGATGAACCCACTTCTGCTAATTTTGAAAAATAGGTGAAGGAATGCCCTTTGAAGAAGGAGAAAAATGAAGGTACTGTAATCTTTGTCCTACATGCTAAATAGGAAAAGAACTATTGGGTTGTTGACAGTGGTTGTTCACATCACATGACTGGTGATAAGAGTAATTTTGTTAAACTTGATAAATATGATGATGGCTTAGTTATGTTCGGAGATGATACTAGTGCTAAATTTTGTGGGATAGGTTCAATAAGTTTTGATGGCAAGCATAACATTAATGATGTCTATTATGTTAAGGGTTTAAGGAATAATATTTTGAGTGTTGGAAAGATGTGCAGTAAAGGATATAAAATTTTATTTGAGGATGAAAGATGTGAGATCAAGAAAGGATCTGGAATAGTGATTGTTGTAGGAAAGAAATCTGAAGGAAACATCTATCAACTTAAGGGTGTTGATAGACAATGCTTTATGACTGAGATCAATTATAGTTGGTTGTGGCATCAAAGAATGTGTCATATGAATTTTGATAACTTGGAAAGGATTAGTATAGTTCAAGCCATGAGAGATCTACCAAGGATTACAAAGACTATTAATGCTATTTGTAGGAATTGTCAGTTTGGGAAGCAAACAAGAAATCATTATAGATCAAAGGAATAATCTACTACTGGACTATTGGATTTAATTCATATGAATCTCTATGGTCCTACAAGAGAAATAATTTTACAATGTGAAAGGTTATTTATGCTTTTGATTGATGATTATTCTAGATATACATGGGTTACATTTCTTAGAGATAAATTAGATGCATTAGATAGATTCAAGACATTCAAAGCTATGGTTGAAAATGAAGTAAATTTGAGGATAAATTTCTTAAGGTCTGATAGAGGTGGCGAATTCACTTCCCATGAGTTTAATATGTTTTCTAAAGTTCATATAATAAAAAGACAGTTATCTGCTCCAAGAACTCCTCAACAAAATGGAGTTGTTGAAAGGAAGAGTAGAACAGTTCAAGAGGCTGCTAGATCAAAGATTACTGAGGTAGGTTTACCAGAAGTTTATTGGAGAGAAGCTATTCACACTGCTATTTATGTATTCAATAGAGTTCAAGCAAGAGAAAATAGTACATAGACCCCCTATGAGCTATGGTGTGGAAGAATTCCTACTATTAAATATTTCAAGGTATTTGGAAGCAAATGTTATATCAGAAGGGATGAAGAAAACTTAGGAAAGTTTGATGCAAGAAGTGATGAAGGAATTTTCCTTGGATATTCTACTAGAAGAAAAGCTTACATATGTTTCAACAAAAGACTAAGGAAGATAGTAGAAAGCTCAAATGTAAAAGTTGATGAAACAATGAAGAATTCAATTGATTTTGACGGATATGTATATGATGAACATGATTGCGTAAGAATTGAAGAAATTATGGAAGAACAAGAAAAGTATGAGCAAGAGAAGCAGAATGAAGAAGAAGAAAAAAAAGAAGCTCCAGTAGTGTCACTTAAGACACCTAGATATGTGCAGAAGAATCATTTAGAAAATTAGATCATTGGAGACACTTGACAAAAGGAGTATTGACAAGAAGCAGAGCTGTTGCTGGTGAAGTAAATCTGTGTTTACTTTTTGAGATTGAATTGAAGACTATAGGTGAAGCATGTAAATATGAGCATTGGATGGAAGCTATGAAGGAAGAACTTATGCAAATTGAGAAGAATCAAACTTGGGAATTGGTCCCAAGACTGACAGACAAAAAAAATATCGGATCAAAGTGGGTATTCAAAAATAATTGAATGAGAATGGATAAGTGGTCAAAAATAAAGCAAGTCTTGTGTGTAAGGGTTACTCACAAGTAGAAGGTATATATTTTCAGGAGACTTTTGCTCCGATGGAAAGAATGGAAGCTATTAGAATGTTCTTAATGTTTTTTGCTCATAAAGATTTCAAAGTCTATTAGATGGATGTCAAGTTAGCATTTTTGAATGGTGAGCTAGAAGAAGAAGTCTACATGGAACAACCACAAGGATTTTAGCTATCAGATCAATCAGATATGGTTTGCAGATTGAAGAAAGCTGTATATGGTTTGAAGCAAGCTCTTAGAGTTTGGTATGCAATATTAGATAGGTATTTTATTAAGCAAGGTTTCAACAAAGCTACGGTAAATAGTAACCTATACTTTAAATTTGAAAATGACAAAATATTGATTGTGGCTGTATTTGTTGATAACATTATTTTTTGAGGAAATGAAACTATGTGTAAAATGTTCATGGAAGAGATGAAAAAAGAGTTTGAAATGTATATGTTTTTAGAGATGAATTTCTTTCTTGGGCTGAAAATTAATCAAATAGAGAAATGAATCTTTATTTCACAATTTAAGTATGTGAAAGAGATGTTGAAGAAGTTTGGGATGGAAGGTTCCAAACCGGTATCCACTCCTATGGTGATTGGTTGCAAATTAGGTAAAGATGATGATTCACTTAAGGTTGATCATAGAAAATATAGATCTATGATTGGTGGGCTATTATATTTGACTGCTACTAGACCATATATTATGCATGTTATCAATCTTGTGGCTAGATTTCAAGAAGATCCTAAAGAAACACATGTTTCTATTGTTAAAAGAATATTTAGATATTTGAATGGAACTATGGACTATGGCTTGTGGTATCCTAGAGATACTGAATTTACACTAAGTTCTTACATAGATGCAAATTAGGCTAGATGTGTAGATGACAAGAAAAGTACAAGTGGTGGTGCATTCTTTCTTGGTTGTAGATTGTTGGCATGGTTGAGTTAAAAGAAAGATTTAGTTTCTTTATCTATTGATGAAGCTGAGTATATTGCTGCTGCATCTTGCTATACACAATTTCTATGGATGAAACAAATATTGAAAGATATCACAATTGTGTATGATGATCCTATTTCTATCTTTTGTGATAACACAAGTGCAATTAACATTTCAAAGAATCCGGTGATGCACTCAAGGAAAAAACATATATCTATCAAGTATCATTTCTTGTGAGAGAAGGTTGTGGAGAATGAAGTAAATATTATGTCCCTATGAAGGATTAGATTGCTGATATATTCACGAAGGCTCTTCCTAAAGATAATTTTGAGTATCTATGGGAAAAGTTAGGGGTTATTTCCCCTCCTTTCTCTAACTAGATGCATATGAAGATGCCTCAGTCTGATGGATCTATAGATCTATCTTTCTTCTGTATTGATGTTTTGGTGGCTACCTCTCAGGGGGAGCAGGTAGTGTCATGTGTTGTCATTGTATGAGTATTTTGTTTCTAATGTCAAAGGATAAATTAACGTAAAAAATATTTTTCCTTTGCCATTGATGTCAAAAGGGGAGATGAGAGAGATGTGAAAAAAAGGAAAATGAGAGGATGATGAAGAGTATCATGTGAAAAATATTATCTACTAAGGGGGAGAAACATAAAGAAAAACCATAATAAGTATGTTCAGTGCTAGTATGTTGTCTTTGATGGTTTTTCACATCATGTGTTGCCATCAATGACAAAAGGGGAGATTGTTGCAAGTATGAACAAGTTGTTGCAAGGTGTTGTCATTGATGTCAATTGGTCAATTGGTTATCGACTAGTTGTTGTTGTCACGAATGTAGATTATTGACTATATATGTCGAGGATATTGAGAAAATTGTATTGAAAGAAGATTATAGGTTTTCAGTGGTTGCTCTGAGTTTTAGTTTGAGATTTACTTCTATGTATGTGGGGTTCATATATGTTGATCATTGTTGTTGGAAGCTACTATATCCATATTTTTGGTATTTGATTCATTGTACAATGCAAGTTATGTTCACTAGTTGTGAACTATTGTTTTGTGTGTATTTGGGTGAGGTCCAGGAGAAATATTGTTGGTCTAGATTTCTCTTTGGTTAAGTCTTATGAATTTCAATTCTAGAGTTAAGTTTTTATGATCATGTTGAAGAGAACTTCAACATCTGGACAGATCGTGCTTAATTGTTCTATGGATTCTACACTAGTTTTGTCGACCTTGTGTTAAACACTACCTTTGAAATTGATGAAGTGTATTGGGACCTATTTGAGTCCTCATAAAGTGTGTGTGTTTGGGTTTCCCTCATTCTAATTCCAACCTAGGATGTTTTGGTTCCTACCTAACTTGAATTTAATGATGGATGACCAACTTTGGATATGTTTCAAAGTTGAAGATGGTATAAATACAAGATGAGTTAGCGGTGAAAGAAGGACAAGAGATAAGCACAAAGAAATAGATCAGATAGATGCAAAGCAGGTGAAAATCAAGAGGATGAATATAATGTGAGTGTGGTAGATTAGTACGAAGCCTAAACATGTTGAGTTTCCAGATGCAGTGAGTTGAAGGTGGAATCTATCATTCATGAATGTCTACAAGTGGGTGAGTACATTGTGGTGGATTTCTCTATTGCATTGAGATTTTCTTCTCTCTGTAATATATCTCTTCTATCTTCTTTGTATCTTTGTGGAAACGAGCCCTCTGGGTGGTTAGCTAATAGGGAGGGGTTGGAAGAATCACTCACTGATTCCTGCTCTAGGTCTTGCTTGCAAGACCTCCTTGGTGTCTTACTTCACCACCTTAACCTTTAGGACCTTCTTCAAGTTTAGGTACCCATAGTTCTCCTGGCCAACCCCACTACCATCACAAATTCAACCTACCAAGTCAATCTTGGTGCAATTTCTATAACTCTTCCTTACCCCTTAATCTACCCTAAAGGCTCCAAACCCCCAATTTAAAGAACTAAACTTTGCAGGAGTGTGGGGGTGCCTCAAAACACTTCATTCCATCCTACTATGGTACTTGAAAGTCCACTTGACTCCATCTCTCAGTCGCTTTCACCAAACCCTCTTTTTAAGCCTAAAAAGGCTACTAGCCCTAAGAGCCCCAATTAGGTCTCCTTCTCCGAGAAAACAGGTTGGTTCTCTCAATATTTCCAAAGAACCCCCAATATTTCTTTGATATTCTTGCTTCATGTGAACATCTCTCAAATATTTTCAAGGTCTTAGGTCTCAACTATCCCTACGAAGCCCTAACTTGAAAATGAGCCAAAACTAGGTCTTTTAAGCTCTTTTCTGGCTGCTTCCAAACTGTCAAGAATTTGTCACACCAAACAGATTGATGGAGATTTCTTTTGATCACTAGGTCTTGGAAAGACTCACATCTGCCTCCTCCAAAAGGAAATTTATCAAAAACTTATCACCCCTGCAAATTATGTGCTCTGCACTCAAGTCTTCCTAGCCGGGCATCTCCCTGGCTCGCCTAGGGAAAGACTTCCACAGTGGCTCTTGTACTCACACAAACCATAAATCCTACCATATTTACACACATGGATTCTAGTCATTATTCCCAAAGGTCCGTACAATTTGTACGGTGGGAAAGTGAACTAAATCTCCATTTCCTCAAAACTGTCTGGTTCAGACCAGCAACAGTGTGGAATCAATTTTTTTTACAAACAGTGCTTGAAAATGAATAAGAGAACTAATTAATGGCACAAAAAGCTTGAAGACTAATAAATCTACATCCTACATTAGTTACAGTGCCTGTTCAATCCATTAAAGTAGCACTTCAAACGAAACTCAGAAAAACTACACACAAAACACATTGTTTTCTTGATTTCAAAAAACTTCAATCATAACAAAGATGCTTCCAACCCTGCTCTCAGGTCGAGGCACACCCTATATAGGTTAAAAAGAGTAGTTATGCCTCCCCTTGGTCGGACATGTCAGTTACAATGTGGCAAAGTTGTAAAATGTACCATTTTGCAACTTTTGCCAAATTTCTAATAAACTAAGTAAAATGAGTTTTTAAACTCATCCATCCTTTCCACTTCTTAACCAACTAATCACTACTGAGCAAGACATACTCTTAAACCTCTAACTCTAACTCAATGGTCAACATGACCTTCATGGTAAACATCAAAACAAAAATGTATCCTAGACTTCCTATTTGCCTAGTGTTTCCTAGGTGCTCCTACACCATTAGCCCTATTGGATCGTGAGTCCTGATCTGGATAGTGAGTCCTTGTTTTGGAAGTGAGCCTTTTTCTCAGGCAATGGGCCTTTTGTAATCAATTTTGATATTATCTATAATGTGAGTTAATCCTCACCGTGGTTTTTCCCTCATTGGGTTTTCCACGTAAATTTGGTGTTATTGTGTTTGTGTGATGGTTTTCAATTTTTGTAGTTGCATTTAATGATTAATCATTTTAGTAGAGTTAAGAATTGTGATTGATCTAAGTTTAGGTGAATTCCATAAAATTTTAATTTGCTACAATTGATTCAACCCCCTCTCATTTGTCTTGTTCAACACTTGATAACTCTAACTTAAACATTGCCTTAGTAAGCTTCATGTAGAGTCTTTAAAGCATCCTCAACTACCTTTGCTCCTACAATTCTTGGAAATAGGATCTTATCTAGAGCTATTTGAATATGAAATATAGCCTTAGCATTCTTTTTTTTATCCTCTCTCTTAGTTGTTTTATCATTGGTTCTAAGAGTGTTCTAATCAATCGGCTCTTAATAACCTATTTCTATAATCTCCCATAAATATTTTCCTGTAAAAAATGCCATCATCTTGATGCACCAATAATCATAATCACTTCCATTAAATTTTGGAATGGGAAGGGATTTAAAACTTGACATGATGAATTTAACCAAAAAAAAACTTGCTATAATACCAAATAAAGATTTCATATAGGCACTGTAAGAGAGGGGATTTGATATTTTAATAAAAATGGAAATTTAAATAACAAAGACCCTCAATTACCTAAAACAATTATAATCTAATTGTTTTGCTTAATATGGAATAATTAGAAAGGAAAACACATATCTATTTATGTAAAAAGACAACTTTGTAAAGTTAAATGCTTAAGAGAAAATAGGATGAAAATTGTTGAAATGTATTGGACTATAAAGAAATGGAGATTTGAGATTTACAAAAATGAAAAGTATATGCACAAAGGAACCTGTCAAATCAAGTGGATAGACTCTCAACCTTGGACATCAACAGACCTAGTGGACTACATCATGCTTTCTCTATCATCCCATCACAGTTATTTGGAAGTCGCAAAAAAATGTATGCTTCCAGATTCCAAGACACCTTAACCTGCACATAGATAGGAAGAGGAAAAATGTTGGGTGGGTGTTTAGGGTCTTGCCTCAGTCAAACCCTCATTTTAGTCTTTCGACCTCCATGGATAGCCAAATTGGGTTGGATAAAAGATAAATAAGTAAATGGTATAAGAGAAAACAAATTAGTGGAACCAACCTTGCTATAGAGGGAAAGATGCCACCAAATTAGTAGAACAAACCCTCCTTTGGAGGGAAACCCAAATAAACAAATTAGTAGAACCGACCCTGCTCTAGAGGGAAAGCCACTACTATATAAGGTATTTTGATGGATTATAAAATGTATAGCTATATTTAAATATTACAATACAAAGTAATAAATTTGATAAAAGAGAGCATTGCCAGCAATCTTGGCCCTCCTTTCTCTAATATGTATAATGGATTTGTAATGAAAGCTAATGGATGAGGCTTGGGTTCTTGAAACCATAGAAAATATAAGAGCTTGACTACTTGTAATAATGGAGATTCCAATTTCTAAGTATATTTCGAGGGATTTTGTTAACTTGAGAGTAAGAGTCTTACTTGTTTGAGAGAGAAAATCCCTTGCATGAAATGTGAAAGAGGAGATATTTGTTTGGTTTAGCAGGTAGGAAGAGTCATTACTCTTCTGATCAAGTGGTATGACATGCATCTTACACAAACCATGCAAAAGATGTGCTTTTGAATCTTGAAAATTCTTAAGACGTTAGCACATCATATAGACATACATGCATAGTGTTGTAGTCCAAGAGAATTCTACTGATCTTCAAACTTCAAGTTGATAACGTTTCGTCTTTATCAGTCATAGAGCTAGATTCTTTAAAATCAAGATATATATTTATCATAAATATCAAAATTAACATAGGCACAATGCATAAGTATGAAGTTCTAACCGTATGTAATCTCTGACACTATATTTTTCCCCCACCTTAGCAAGATTACTACTCAAGAGAATTAGCTTTGCTAAAGTAGATGATAAAGTTAAAAAAATATTTAATTTTAAAAAATGATAATGTAAACGATGTAGAATTCAATCAGGCAGGTTTGGTGATAGCCCCAATATTTGAGTTCAGTGAAATCCATGGTATTCTGTGTGAAACCCTACAAGACGTTCAATTTATTCAAAAAAAATAAAAATCCTACAAAAATTAAAACATGTTAGTTCCCCAATGTCGAAAGAAAGTACCATGAAAAGAATGATATGATAATTTATTTCAAAGGTGAAAACAATTGATAAGGAGGGGTGAATATATGGCCCCTTGTGTTTTCATTGCTTCTGACAGTGGTGAAAACAAGAAGGTTAATTCACTTGCAGAATAATTGGTGCAAAAATGTAGCAAAAAATTGACTATTTATTCAAAATTTAACTTTTTAATATTCACAAAGGGGATTTTCGTTGATTACAGAGAGAGATCACAGTGAAAATGCCTGGCAGACATGATTTCCATGCACCCAAGATCAATGAGCTCTATGCAGGGGTTGACAAAGGTGAGCTACTAGAGGAGGTATGCAATTTTTTTTTGAATTTTCATCAATTTTATGCTATTTTTTATGTTGTGGACCTCATAATGTGTGCTGGCATCCATCGGGCGCATTAGTGCTTGGCCAGTGTGTGGGAGTCCAAGATTTGCGCTTGCATCCACCTGACACACTAGCCTCTAGAGGAAGTGCTAGCATCCTTCTAGGGAGTTGGCATCTCGACAAAATTTGAAATTTTTTAAGTTGTGAGGAAGAATAGAATGTGTAGAATGTTTTTGTAGAAAAATAAAACTTTAAGATAAAATATATTATGATTTTCAGCCTCTTCCCACTATGTGTGAGCATGGTGGGGCAGCCATACTTACATTTTTGTGGAGTCACATTGATCAACTCACAGTGTCAGAGAAGACTTTCTTCATGTGTGTTGGATTATGGTAGATATTCACAATGTCTGAGATGTAGTTCCACCCTACCATGTTGATGACACTTATGGAGAGGTGGGATGCAGAGACCTCGAAATTCCATCTCGTTATAGGGGAGATGATTGTCACCCTGATAGATTGCATATTGGATTTATTAGATTTTGAGGCTACCGAGATCTGTAGCGAGCAGGTCACCATATAGGAGGATCGAGGGCTCGCTATGGTACAAGAGGCATAGCAGTATATCGTAGGTCGTTTGATCATGACAGACACTACCGGCTATATATACATTAGGTGGCTCGAGCAGGGTCACATCGCCATTCTTATCAAGTATAGAGGATTATGATGCATGATCTTGAACGTTATGTGCACCATGAGGCCATGAGCCTCATGACGTGCAAACTTCTACAGGTATGGGATTTTGAGTACATCACCTGCATGATACTTGCTGGTTACCCTAGAAATATATGATTTGATGCATCAAGGGCTCATGCGTACCCTCTTATCTGAGACTGGAGATTCAAAGATTTACTCTTTTGGAGACAGACCATCGATCGATTGCACGCACAACACTGATATCATATGGTAGCCTTTTAGAGGCATGCGGGTGTGGCCTAGCGGTGCTATACAGTTAGCTCACATGCAGTGAGACCAAAAGTTTGTAGGCAGGCACGACCAGATCATAGGGCCTTTTTATTACAGACGGGTTATACGACAATTCAGCTTAGTCCAACAAGTACCGTTAGCAGTACCCACATATGTGAGGTCACATCGTGATGTTGAGCAACCCAGATAGTGACGGGGAGGACGTGTCCACAACCCTAGATGTTGATGCTGTCGACATCATAGATGGATATATCAAATGGTAGGAGTGTGTTGGGCTAGCACCAATTTTCCCTAAGGATGCCCCTGGAGGGGAACTTGGTGCATAGAGTTTGAAGGAGGGATCCAACAGTGATGAGGAGGTAGGAGAGTAGGATGAAGGAGATGAGGAGGTAGAGAGACCTAAAGTACGATGGAGGTTGGTGCCTCAAGCAGCATCGTCAACAACCTTAGCAGTCCCAACAATTCCACTAGTTGTTGCACCCCCTTTCGTAGCTGCTACTAGACCGAGCATGGCCTCGAGTAGCGTTCCTACACCTTGATACCCACACTAGAAACCCAAGAACCTAGGTGGAAATTTGATTATGTTATATTTTATTTTTTATATGCTGTTGAATACATATGTTTTGATTATGATGACATGGTACTGATGTAGCTTATGTTTTCCTTTTTGCAGTGTTGACACGAGAGTAGTTAGACTTTATCAGTCGATTCATAGCAGATATGGTCCCGATGGTCCATCTCAAGGAGCATATGCTAGCTGCATATAGGCCACAACTCACTTCTAGATTATACATATAGATCTTTGAGCCTATAGCGTAGCTCAGGACTGCTTATGAGGAGATCTGAGTCTAGGAGGTGCAGTAGTCTATAGAGTTAGCAACTATGAATAGACATTGAGATCAATAGGCTACTGAGGTGCTAACTCTGATAGCTAAGAGAGACCTAGCCGTGACAAGAGAAGAGAGTACCAAGAGGGCATGTGGTTCTCTACAGAGCCCAGTTGATGAGATCAGTGCAAAAGTGGATAGAGCATAGAGCAGTTGCCCCACAAATCTCGGGCATCCAATAGTCCAACAACTCATGGATGATTTGGCAACGACATGGGAGTGAGAGATGACACTCTAGGAGAAGATCGTCAGATGATATTAGAGGATTACAATCAGCATCATGAAGTGTGCTAGGGCACACTCGCGATTGCTCAACTCCATTAGACAACTACCATCTTAGGGAGGAGATCCACCAACTTTGAAGGGCGCGCCCATCCACACTAATGCAGTTTTTTGTACTATATATTAATATACACATGCATAGATACACCATTTGGATGTTTTATGATACACACTTATGGTGTGGTTGATATATGTTATATTAGATGCTATCATGATTTAATCAAACAAATTTGGAGTATTTATCTAATTAATGCAAAGATGATCTAATAAAATTGCATGTGTGTAATGAAATGCAATGAGAAATATGTTAATAAAATTGAATGACATAATATAATTAACCTAAACACATGAAAATGATTATGACAATGAATGTTAAAGATTTAAAGAGAGGATCATGTAATTAACTAGAAAGAATCAAAATTGCTCATCCACTTTCAATTAACTAAAAATTGGAGTATGGACACGTAACCAACTGCCTATGATTTTGGCATGCTTCTTGCCAATAATACATACATACATACATACATACATATATTTGTTATTTGAGTTCTATACATTAAAAAAATTGCCAAATTCTCTCCCAAAGGAACACATTCAGTTATTGTGGCACTTTGTGTTAGTGCATCTACAAACTTATTTGCTATTGATTTCTTATCAGTTTATGTCATTAATGTCATGAGGTAGATAATGAAGATATATATTAATTATATCTTTCAAACTTCAAAAAATTGACAAAAATTGAAAATAGAAATGCCCCCTTCCTATTTACATGTTATTACAAAATTAAAAAAGACCCCCCTTTGCCAATTATGACAAAACCAAAAAAAAACTACCCTTAACAAGACTTTAGATTACTTAATAATTAAATTTTAGCAAGTTTATCATATAACTAATGGTTAGCATAAGGGTAGAAGTCTAAAAATTAATAGTTCACTACAAATAACCTATTATAATATTTTAGCATATGATTTTTGTAAAGGATGCTAAAAATTTAATATAATATACAAGTTATGTGAACAAATAATAAAAGCTTTAACTACAACCAAATTGTAGGGTCGTAAAAGATCGAGTCTTTGAGCATAGGGAGCCATTAGAAAGTGGTTGGGAGCTCTGAAAGGGAGTTGGAGACCAATTCAAAGGGTGATGGTGACAGCCTTGGATTAAATATGGAACAAAATTCTTTGATCTCTACCATTCCTTCTTTTCTATGAATTGATAACAAGGGGGATTTATGTCAAAAATTAGGTTGTGTTTGAGATGTGGTGCCACGAAGAGTAGAGGTTCTGTGATCTTCATACTTTTTGCATGGGCTATGCTTCCAAATGGCTGACTATTGTAGATTTCTATAATTTGAAAATGGAGAGGCTATGGGTTAAGAGGAGGCCTGCCTATATTTGCTCAGACGTAGCTAGTGAAGAAATACAACAAAGCCTCACCCTCAAAATAAAACCATTCAGGTTAGGTCTGAATGCGTGCACCTCCCATCTTTCTCGCCCAGCTTAAAATTTGAACAAGGTTGGTTTCTTCTCGCTCAACTGTGTCGCACTTTCTCTCGCTTGGGTGAAATCTGTTTGTTGATCTCACTATTGATGTTGTTCACAAACCTCTTACTATTGGGATTGTTGTGGGTTTTGTTGACGAGGATGCTCCAAAACCTCTTTCTGTGGGGACTGTTGTGGGTTCTCTTGTTGCAATGAGTGACTTTATTTCACATTTGTTTGTTGATGTTGTGTGGACGAACAAGTCTGGGGAGGGCTCTGTGTATCCTCTGCGGTGTGCAGATGTTGCTCTTATTACTTCCCTCGGTAAGGAAGTATTTGAACACATTGATTTCTACTCCAAGACTACCCTTATTTATAGGTCTTTTCATTTGTGGCCTGCCCTCCCTGATATGCACCTCTAGATCTCCAATCATTGATCTCCATTAGTTGAAGGTTCGGTGGAGATTTACCCTTCTGTAAGAGGTTATTTTATTATGGGGTTCTGTTCTCTTGAGGATAGATAATTAGTTTTAGACTATGGTTTGTGGGAATGGGATTCTCATCCCCTGTCCATGAGGCCTTGGGTTAATTCCTTCAACCCTTTGAAGGAACCCATAGATGTTGTACTCGTTTGGATAAGAATTCCATATATTCCCTTATAGTTCTAGTGCCCCTGTATTTATGAGGGCATTGGTAATGCTCTTGGTAGGTTCTTGAAAGTGGATAATGCTTCCAAGAATTTTTCTCACACCTTCTTTGCTCATATTTTGGTGGAGGTAGATTTATCTAAGGCTTAACCTGGTGAAGTTGTGCTTTAGGTTAATGGCTGGTCTTGGTCTTAGCTGGTGGATTATGAAGATATTCCTTTTTTCTGCAGATGTTGTTTTGCTATTAGAAACTTGTCTCATGACTATTACCGAAACTCCCATCCTATTTCTTCCTCCACCTGGTAGAAGAATTCTCTCTATGAACATTTAATAGTGTACCCTACTACAAACTTGATGCAAGATCATCACTTTGGTGATATTTTTTATGCTCATTTTGATGTTAGGAGTCATTGTTGAGCTAGTGTAGATCTTAGAAGGTCCATTGGGATTATGTCTAATGGTTTAGGTTGTGTAAATATTCCTAGAAATTCAAGTTTTGATTTTCTCTCCAAAAGTGCAAATTTGAATTTCAAAGGTGTTTTTGGCTTGTTGAAGGGTCGGTTGTGTAAAAGTGCATATTTTGCAAGTTTAAGGTAAAAGGACATTAGGTTACTTTAGGTTTTGATGGAAAATACATGAATTTCAATGGTAAATATTTTTTAATGTTAATTCACATTGATTGAATGAGAAGGTACACTCCAAGAAGCTGGAAAGGAGTTTTTAGATGAAAATACCTTGTTTCTTCACCATTTTGGAACAATTTTCAACAATTATAGTATGAAAAAAGTCTTGTACAACCCTGTATAGAGCTATGTCAGGTTTTTGAATGGATGAGATGATAGAGTATTTTTTTGAGAATCTAATGCAATTGGTTTGGTTTGATTTCATGATGTTTTGACCAAGTTATGGCAAAAACACTACTGTCTACCCTATCACAGAGCTAGGGTTTCTAATGAGAGGAATAAAATCATAAATTTTGTTTGCACAGTTGAAAATTCATGAAACTTAGCTCGGAAACCTTCATTAGGCTATTAGTCAGGTTTCTACCAAATTTGAAGTCCTAAATCAATCATATGAGTGAATTATGCAGGTCTGTGTGTGTGCACTATTCTTAAAACTATCAAACCCGTAGGTGTCTTTGGGGGTTTAGTGAAAACCATAGTTCTTGAGTTCACCACAACTGAGTGAGGGTTTGAAGAGGCCTTGTGGAGTGTGTTGAGGGTTTGAAAAGTATAAGAATGCATATGAATGAGTGTAGATACAAAACACCTCAATTAGGTCTTTCTTGAGGTTTTGAACCTAGAAAGAAAGATTGTAGAAATCTTGCAAGGTAGGGTTTGAAACACCTTCAGGAGATTCAATCCCATCTGAAAAAACTTTCTCTTGTCTTTGCGTATCCCTCTACATTATTATTGGCATCAGATCTAGGTTAAGCCAAGAAAACAAATACAAGGGTTAATTATCCAAAAGGAGAAAAATGCCTCCAAGACTCAACATTGCTAAAAGGGTGGCATAAAGAATAGCAACACAATTGGGAGAAGCCCTTCCTAGAGAAATGAGGGAAATGAGGGTCAGTTTGGATGCAAGACTCACTACAATGGAAGCTAACCAAAGCAGAGGAATGGTTACAAGGGATATGAGTGACCAAGAAGAAGTGGTGAATGAAGCACCTCAAGAAGAACCTCAAGAAGAACCTCAAGAAGAGAGGGTTGATGATGATGTGAGGATGGAAATATTGTTGAAGGCAGTCAAGGGTGAAGGAACCAAGGTGAAGATGGAAATTATAGTATATAGGCTGATGCAAGAAGTTGGGTACATAAAGCTCAAAAAGTGGAAATGTTTTTGCTGTTTTTCAGAATTTGTCACACTTGGATTGAAAATTTGAGGCACTTATACAATGAATCTTAAAAAAAGTTATTAATATGAAATTTATCATTTTGAATCTAGTTTCCAAATATGTAAATTATTCAAATACCCAGATTATATAAATTAAATTTGGATAGGGATCTATAAAAACCACTTTTTAAAAGTCCCTGTTTTTTTACAATACCAAATATGTGTACGGACAACACTTTTTGACCCAGATAAAAGTATTTTGCTAATTCCTTTTGGGAAAAGACAGCTAACAACATGAAGTTTGGTCTGGAATTTTTTTTGTAATTTTTAGTTAAATATATATTTTTTTTATTAAATTTTTATTGGCTTTAATTACTGTTTTTAAAAATCAACGTGTACAGACAACATAATTGGACCTAAACCAAACATTTTTTTACTCTTTTTTTTTTTCATTGTGTAGAGAATTGTTTGAATTTTGATGCCATATATAATTTTTTTTACAAAAAACTTAACCAAAAAAAAGTTATTAAAAAATAAAAAAAGCTTGATATTTCAAGTTTAAGGACTAGTTTGCTTAGAAATTAATTAAAAAATAGAAAACATAATCCAATATTAATAAAAATTATATATTTGGAAAGTAGACATCATTTTATCTAATGGGTTTTAATTTTATAGATTGATTCAGAAAAGAAGTCCATCATCCATGTTGTCAAAGTTGGACATTCTTTTTCAATCTGCCTTAGTTTTTTAGTTGCAGGTCAAAGGCTAAGGCTCAGATTGCCAAGCCTTTCCCGATCCTAAAACCAAGGCAGCATGTGGGTTGGGAATTTTGAATTTTAAAAATGCATACACATTTTTAAAAAATGAGTATGCGTTACAAAACACATATGCGTTCTTTATTTTCTTGATTATTTAATTTAATTTTTTTAGAAACGCGTACCCGTTTCTAATTTTTTTTTTTTTTTAAATAATCAGTTTTTACATGTTATAAAATGTGTATGCGTTATATAACGTGTACACATTTTTTAGTGCATACACGTTTTTTAGGCTCGGGTACCCGAAGCATAATGCATACACATTTCTTAAATAACGTGTACGCGTTTTCTGTGAGAAATTTTTTTTGGCCAAAACTTCCCCTCTTCGTGTACCCAACTTCTTTCTTTTACCCATATAGACATTTTTGAATGGTGAAGAACTCCTTGATTGGATAGGGGAGTTGGACAAGTACTTTGAGTTTGACGAGGTACCTGAAGAGAAGCAAGTAAAGTTGGACGGGACCAAGTTGAAAGGTCATGCATTCCTATGGTGGGATTATGTTCAGGAAGAAATGAAAAGAAAGGAAAATCCGAGATTACTTCTTGTGATAGGATGATTACCAAGTTGAAGGGAAAATTCATGTCTAGTGACCACATGAATCGATTGTATAGGAAGTTGCAACTTGAAACAAAAGGATATGGGAGTGAAAGAGTACACTAAAGAGTTTAATAAGTCGAGTATCAAATCAAGACACATGGAGGATGAAACTGACAAGGTTGCAATATACCTTAGTGGATTGAAGTATAGCTTGCAAGATGAGTTGATCCTTACAAGCCCTAGGACATTTGAAAAGTGTTATGAACTAGCCTTAAAGGCTGAGGAGAAGCTGAATAGGAGGCAAAAAAAACAAAATAGAGGTAGATGAAGGACTTATAGAGGTAGAGGTGGGGGGTTATGAGGTGGAGGGGGAGGTGGAGGGGTGGAGGGGGAGCTAAAGGTGGAGGGGCCTGAGGAGGTTGGTTAAGGATATCATTAATATTGCTCGAGTTGATCCATGATCTATATAAGTGAACCTACATTAAATTACAATAAATAGTTAAATTTTAAATGTACACATGAATTTGTTTAAATAGGATACATACATATACATACACATACATACATCATTCAACTGTAGCATGTACATACCAATTTCAAAATTTAAGATTCATGTTTAAAATTAAAAATAAGGATGTACAATGCATACATACATCATTCAACTTGACCATACATACATAGAAATTTCAAAATGTAAGATCTAAGCATGTAATTTTAATACATGTACATACTAAAAAATAGACTTTTAAAACATACACAAAAAGCTCATTTATGTCTAAGGCATGTAAATGGAAAAAAAAATCGTTAATGTGATGTGAAATCTCACTAAAAATTACATTAGTTTATTACGAGAAATTATGATGGCTTGAGGGGTCCTCGTAGGATGGCTTAAGGGGTCGTAATAGGATGGATTAAGGGGGTCTATGAATTAAGGTCCTAGGACAAAATGATGGCTTAAGGGGATAAAATTTGGTGAAGTTGCCCAAGGAAACCAAATTTCATTAAGTTAAAAATATATACTATTTTTAAAATGTACATTTAGGAGGTAATTAATAACATATGGTGGCTTAAGGGATCCTACGTATCTAGTTTTAAAGGGATCTATGGCTTAACTGCCTAGGAAAAAATGATGACTTTAGGTTGTAGGGTTTAATCCCCTTAAACCATTCAATATAAATGACCTAATTGAAGAAAATCCATAAAAATCATTTATGTCTAAGGCATGTTAGAAATGAAAAAATAATAATTATTAATGTGATGTGAAATCCCATTAAAAATTACATTAAATTAGGAGAAATTATGATGGCTTAATAGGTCTTCGTATGATGGCTTAAGGGAATAAAATTTGGTGAAGTTTCCCAAGGAAACCAAATTTCATTAAGTTAAATACATAAAGTAAGGAGTTGTTCTGATTCAAATATCTATATAAAAATTAATGATGATAACATTGTGATAGTAGTTTTTTATGTTGATCATGTTTTGATTATGAGGGAAAAAAAGGTCTTGAATGGAACCAAAACCATTTACAATAGGTTTTGTATGGGCCCAAAACCATAAAAAGTAGGTTTTGACGAGGACCCAAAACCCACACAAAGAAGAACAAGCTGCTCAAGAATACAACAAAGACCACCAACAACAACTCAGTAGTAGATCAACAAATAAACAACATGATAACTCAAATCTGCACCACATAGAAAATGTTTTAACGGGAACCTTAAACCCAACACAAGTAAGAATTACAGTGGAACTTGATACTTAGAACCACCTGAGATGGCCAGGCAACCATCATCCTATAACAGCTAGACTGTAGCATAAGCCATATCAACAATACCCATCAAATCCAATCTTCCCACCTCAATAGGAGAGTTAAAAATAAGAGTAAAACACTTAACAACCCCAACTTTCACATGAAACCAGTCAACCCAAAACACCAACCCAACCTATGCCTCAATAGGAGAGGGCTCACCTATATAGGAGAGGAAGAAATGAGGTCCTTTGCCACAGAACATAGACCTTCCCACCTAATCCATAGCCCACCTCTTCACCTCAATATAAGAGGGCTCCACCTCCAAAGAAGATCATAACTATAGCAACCACAAGGAAGCAACTACACCCATAGAAAGGAACAACATAACAACCTTTGGCATAACAGTAAACTAGAGAACTGATGAAAAAACAAAGCACTCCTCAACCAACAACTTTGAGAGTTCTAGAAACATTTGAGCCAAAAGCCAAAACATTTGAAGGAGTTCAACAATCTGAACCAACACACCTCCATCCAACAAAAATAACTTTAGAACCCAAATAGGGAAAAGCATAGAGCTTAACAAACAAGACTAGTAGTTAGAAGAGCAATCACCCAACAGCAAAAAAAAAAACAAGAAACCATGGAAGCCACAAAAGCCCCAAACCACTTCAGCATCTCAAGAAACATGTCCAACAAAGAAGAAATGAGGAGGGAAGAGAACCACTCCACCAAAGCCACCCCTAACTCATAGCACCAAGAGAAACACTCCTTATCGAAGCCATAAAAAGAAACATTTTTGTAACAAAGTAGAACCTAGAGCAAAGAAGAGCCATAGGGACCCAAGAGAAGTAGGACAAGGCAAGGAAAGCCTCCAAGCAGAGAGGGTAGAGAGATGACAAGAAAATGAAGAACAACCTCCAACCCTACATACCAGTCAGGGTATGAAACATGCCAAAAACTATCCATAGACAACTCCACCAGAGGCAAGCCAAAAACCTTAACCCACATCAAATATAAGTAGAAATAAAGAAGCACAACCCCAAAGCCACCATGAAGGATTCAATGCACAAGAATAGAAGAAGAAAATAATACCATCCCCAAAACCAATCGATCAACTTCCAGAGAAGCACAACCCGACCAAGTCTCCAAAAAAAGGACCACTAGAACCCATGAACAGGTGGTAATGAAAGCCAACAAGAGGAGACATTAGGGATAAGGAAAAACGATGAAGCACAACCCCAAAGCCACCATGAAGGATTCAATGCACAAGAATAGAAGAAGAAAACAATACCATCCCCAAAACCAATCGATCAACTTCCAGAGAAGCACAACCCGACCAAGTCTCCAAAAAAGGACCACTAGAACCCATGAACAGGTGGTAACGAAAGCCAACAAGAGGAGACATTAGGGATAAGGAAAAACGATGAAGCAATAAATCCAACCCAACATGTTAGTTAGGGTCTAAAAAGAGCCATCAACTCTCCACCGCAAGCCTCAACACAGGAAAATTGAACCCCACATCCAATGCCCAAGCATAAGCCTTAGGGAAGCACAAGACTAGGGTCGCATCACCACAAAATACCAACAACACCAACCACAATGATGCCAAAGTCCAAACCACCAACAAAATCCTCATCCTCATCATCTGCACTATCCTTTGCAACATCCTCCTCGCTCTTGCTCTCACTTGCATTTGAATGCACCGCTCTCGCCTTGTCATTTGGAAAAGAGTTTAATTTTCAGTTTGTGTTTGTTGATGATCATATTATCATCAATATTGAAGCCAAATAAATTCATTAAGCATTTGCATTATTGCTTGATAAATTTTTTCGACAACTAAAAAATGTTATATATATGTATCAAAAACTACTTGTATATCAAAACAATTATAAAAATGTTCAAAATGTGTGAATGTAATCCATCATCTACACCTCTAAAAATTAGAATTAAAAAAAACACCAATTAAAAAGTCAATACAATATTAATTAATAGATTATTTAATATTTCTTACTAAATTTTGGTCTCATCATTATACTTTTTTTTTTCTTATCATCAAATGAAAACCCCAACATCAAAATTCAATAGCATCGCTGTGTTTCCACCAACATCATCATTTTTCTTAGGTCTTAATAAAGTGTTGCGGCTCTCTGTTGGGTCTCATCATATCTCTTTGTTTTCCTTTTTAGAATAGAATTGTTTCATCTCCTCTTACCATCGTTAATGCATATCTAATTCCATATCAATGGACCTAACGGCATCAACAACGTCTTGCATATTAGATGCAAAATGCCTCAAAAGTGGTGGAATCACTTCTTTATTTTGAATAAGATTAATTTTCTCTTGAATGGATCTAACATTATCATTGATTTGTGCTCACAAGCGAGCCTCATCGGACCCAGGTGGTGGAGGTGGGGGTTATGAGATGGAGGGCGTGGAGGGGGAGGTGGAGGTGTTGGTGGAGGGGTGGAGATGGATGCCATGGAGGTGGATTGATGATATCATCAATATCGAATTGATCCATGATCTATATAAGTGAACCTGCATTAAAAATTATGCAAAATTAATAAACAAGTACAAAATTACAAGAAATAGTTGAATTTTCAATGTACATGAGTGTTTAAATATAGGATATATGTACATACACATACATACATCATTCAACTTCAATGGATTAAGGGGTCCTCATAGGATGGATTAAAGGGATCTATGAATTAAGGTCCTAGGATAAAATGATGGCTTAAGGGAATAAAATTTGGTGAAGTTGGCCAAGGAAACCAAATTTCATTAAGCTAAATATATATTATTTTTTAAAATGTATATTTAGGAGGTAATTAATAACATATGATGGCTTAAGGGGTCCTAAATATAGTTTTAAGGGGATCTATGGCTTAATTGTCATAGGGAAAAATGATGGCTTTAGGGTTTAGGGTTTAGGGTAATAGGATGGCATAAGGGGATCTATGAAGTAAGGTCTTAGGACAAAACATTTGATGGCTTAAGTTGATAAAATTTTGTGAAGTGCAAGATAGTGCTTATAGCTTTAACTAATTTTTTTACATCAATGTCAAACTAAATATACGGTAAATCATGAAGAACTATCTTTCTCAACTCTATGTGTTTACTATACTAATATATTAAAGGGTTATCAAGAGGTTGCAATGTTCTATAAAATTCTTATTGGTTGAGCTACTCATGATAGAGCTATATTGTTAGTTGCATTTTGAAACATAAAAGGCTTCCAAAATGAGTTCCTTCCAATTACCTTACACCATTTACTAGGGGAAAGTAGAGAAGCAAGTTAAAACATAACAAGCTTTGCAATAACTCACTTGACCTACAAATACCTTTTCATGTCATTACTATTTTTTTTTTGGCTATGTAGTTATGTAAAATCTAACTATTCACATTCAATTAGAAATAAAATTTGACAATACACCTCAACTATCTAATATTTTTTCTACAAATTATACTGTAGTGTCGAAAAATTTCGTTGGTGACATTTTCACACTTGTTTGGGCCCTCCTTATAAAACTAAGCTTAATGTTGCCTAAACATAGTGTTGTAATGTGTTAACATACTCACATTAGGTCTTGGGACCTTGTAAACTAAATAAACTTAATTGTACCTTATCTAGAGTGTTGTAAAGTGTTGTAGCACACTTTCACACTTTTCTAAGGTTGTCATTAATAATTGTGATTTCTTATGCTTTAATTGGCCTTATTTTGCATCCACAAGCCCCATTTAATGCATATTTTGGAGGACAATCTTGACACAAATCAACATCCAATCATAATTTAGGTGTTTTTAGGTTGTGTGGCCTAGATTTAGTGATTTCAGACTCATACGCCACATTGGGCATATGAGTCCCACCCAGAGTTTTGGGTCCTGATCTAGAATTTACACATTTCTAAGCATTTTTGAAAATGGTCCCATAAATTATGCCTAATGGGACTCATATGCCACCTTGGGTGTATGAGTCCTATGTGGCCCAAAATCAAAATTAATTTAAATTCTTGGCAAGATTTTATCCTCCTAGATATGATGTCGGCTTGTAGTGTTGCAATTTCTGGAAATTTGGTATAATTAAGTATAAATACAAGGTTCTTTCACTCATTTTCACCTAAGACTTTTGTGATCTAGCATTCATAATAGCAAGTTTGAGTTCACAAGAGAATTCAAGTATTTACAAGAGTATTCAAGAGCATTCAAGGGATGATTATCAAATTTTTTAGAGCATTCTTCGAGCATCAAGAATCATGTCAAAGTCTTCATGCATCATGTTTTATTTTTGAGCTAACAATTGTGATGTAGGGTTTCATGATTGAAGCGAGTGTTCAATTCAAGATCTATCATATTCAAGCAAGAGTCAAGATCTACATCCATTGGATCCATTTCATACATGTTTGTAACACTTTATTGCTAGGGTTTGGTGAGTTTCAACATCACATCTTGTTCATTCATCATTCTCTTTTCCTATTTCATTTCATTTCAAGATTTGATTACCAAAATTGGGTTTGACCAAGGAAAACCCATTTCACTAACAAAACATCATTTTCCCCTCTCTTTAGTGTGTGATTTGCAGGTCTAGGTTGAAGAAACATTGAAGAGAAAGTTTGGAGAAAGTTGTCAAAGTGCTCAAATTTTTCAAAGTTGTCACCTTGCATTGGAGATTCTTGGAAGACTTCTATAGGTTACAAATTAGGGTTTCGAACCTAAAAATAAATTGGAAAGGTTAGAGCAGATATTGAGGAGTAGATTTGGCTTTGAAGTTTCAAAAAATTCTAACTAGACTGATATGCCAGTTCTGGCGTATGAGTCCTAGTATAGGTGATTTTCTAGATTTTTATAGTTTTAGACACCCTTTTGCTAGATTTCAATTTTTGTACAGGAACCCTAATTTGGGACTAAATCACCTAGACTAGCATATGAGTCCCAATAGGCTTTAAAATTAGTGTTTTCATCATTTCAGAGCTTCATCTAGTCTTCATCAAATTTCCAGGTGCACACATTTCATCTTGCAACTTTTTGTTATGTTTTATATGCTTTTTAGGTCAATTAGTGAAAGATTGCATTGCATTAGGTTTAAGCATTTGGAATTGCATTTCATTTGTCTTTCCAAGCCCTATCTTGGTGGTGAGCCCCTCATTTAGTGTCCAATCATACCCTAGGATAGTCCTATTGCAAGATCTCTTTCTCCATTGCATATCTTAGATTGAGATCTCTAGGGTTTTCCTTGAGTGAAATCATAGAAAATTGTTGTTCTATCTCCCAAACATAGAACCCAAACAAAATTCTCCCTTTCATATATTTCACTATTTATTTTCAAATGCATTTTTAAAAAAAGCTAATATTGTATGTATAGTTTTCTTATATATTGCAAAGGATAATAAACAACCCTTTACTACCCTTAGACGGAGAATAAAATCCCTTTTACATACATATGTAGCTAGTTAATAAGTAACATAAATACTCAAAATTTATCCTATATGACAAATTTTATGACATGGGGAATGATAAATAAATTAATGCATTAAATTGAATAAGTATTTTGAAAAGGTATAAAATAATGAAAGTACATAATTAAAACAAAATTGGTAGCTATTAGATATTGATTCATCATATATGCAAGAACATTAGTTTATGAATGTTTATGAATTTATGAATAGATTGTCTATTTCCTTAGATAACTTCTATGATTGAGGAATTAAGCACACAACTATAAATTAGCCCACTTTTGACAATTTAGGATAGTCTTTATGGTCTACCCTTGAATTTATATAAATGCCTATATTTAGAGAAAATCAAAATGTGTCTTGAAAAGTTGTTGGAGCTATATCTTAAAATGGTTATTGAATCCTTGATTAGTATTGGTTATTTCTATTCCTTCCCTAATCATCTTCGAAGTCTATGAATAAAAGGAGTGGAAGGAAATGTGAAATAGAATGCCTTAATTTTTAGATATAACAAGATATTGATGCAAGTGCATAAGCTAGCATGGACTCATATATGGCACTATGGAGAGGGAAGGTTCATCCCCCCTTCCATGAGAAGAATCTCTTGAAATGTTTGAGGCCTTAACACCCCTAACAAGAGGAAGGTGGGTTTTAACTTCCTCATATCTTCCCTTATAGATGTGGTTATTTTGTAGGAAACCAGATTGGTTTTTAACTAAATATCATGTATATTATTATTAAATTTGGTTTCCTTGGGAAACTTCACAAAATTTTGAGAACTTCTTTGATCCCCTTAAGACATTGTATTAGGACCCCTTAAGATGTGGTTATTTTATAGGAAATCAGGTTGTTTGATGAGTATACTTTTGGTCTTCTTTCTTTAATGGGAAGGCTCTAGTCTATAGTTTAGTCCACTACTCAATGCATCTAGTGGTATTTACATATTATACTTGACATTTATGTAGAAGCATCCTTGGGAAGTGTGACCTAATCTCGCATCATTTTAGAAAAGTGGTCTTAGTTTAGTTATTTATCTTTTATTAGTTTATAATTATCAATTTGTGGTAGAGAAATTTATTTCATTTCACCATAATTTGAAATTGGCTTTTTCAATTTTGAGCATAGCTTGAGTTAGTGTTAAGAATGTCATGTTAATGTTTGAAGTGATTTGGATGAGGAAAAGATTATAAATTCTTGAGAGTGTTTATGGGTGGAAAGGTAAGTTTTTTGGTTTTGAAAGGCACAAACAAATATTGCATACCATTATCATCTACTTTTAATATTAGAAAAAAATAACATAATGGAATAAAAAAATCATATATATATATATATATATATATATATATATATATATATATATATATATATATATATATATATGTACACTATATATATATATACATATGTACATACATACAAACATATATACATGCATACCTACATATATATATATATATATGTATATATATACATAAATGTGTATGTATGTATGTATGTAAATACATATATTTATAAACCTATTCTACATCAAACATGGAGCTTCTATTATATCTCTTAATGTAATCAAATATTGCATACCATTATCCTCTAAGTTTTTAATATTTAAAAATTAATAATTTAATGAAGTGACAAAAAGATATATACATATACCTATATATATGCAAATAATCATACTTACATACATATATATATGCATACATACATACACATACATATATACATACATATATACATATACATATACATATATACATACATACATACATACATACATGTATGTATGTATACATATAATTAAGAATGTACTATTTATGTATGTATATGTATGCATTTTGAAACCATCTTTCAATGGTTTCAAAATAGCTATTAAGGGTTTGAATGGTTTGTATTTTGAATGTATTTATGTAACTATCATGTATATCATGATTTTTAACTAATGAGGGTTTGAATTTTTTCATAGGTAGATTCAAATGAAAAAAATCAACAAAATATAAACAATGCAAAAAAAAAACCTAAATTAATAACCAATATCTAGAAAAATGAAAAAAAATACAAAGAGGAAGGTTCAATGGCTTACTTGGAAGTCATTGTCGCCGCCACTCAACCAGGATCTTGAATGCTCAACAATTAAAATGAGGTTGCATTCATTTTTTTTAATAAATGACTCTACAAAATGGGATCCTATTTTGTAAAATGAAAGATCTTGTTTCCTTTGGGATGGCTTGGGACAACAAAACTAAATGGGATCTAGATTTTTAAAACTTAGGATCCCATTTTAATTTTAGGCTCGAGACCCCTAAGCTAAACAAGATCCCATTTATTAAAAACTAGGATCCTGATTCGTTGACCCAGATTTTGGATTTTTTTCTAAGGCCAAAACTTCCACCTTAAGTGGACTCAACTTCATGTTTTCACCCCACAATTGAATTTTAAAATTTTAGAACTCTTGTCCAAGACTCAGACACCCCTCAGTGTCTCTCTCCTATTATTAGTTCATAGTTCATCTTCTTGTGGTAGAATACTCTTAGTAGCCTCTATCCAAGTCTGTTGTCTGATTCCCAATCACCTATTGAATAATAGTCTGAAACACATTAGAAAATTTCATAGCATCATGGCTTGGTGTTTTGGTAAAGTGTGGATGGCCTTAAAATCCTTGGTTGACATTTTGATTTTCATGCTTGGCAATGGACCTAATTCTAATAATGGAATTCATGAGACTTCATCTCCTGATACAAGTCTTCTTGATATCCTTGGTCAAGACAAAGAGGGCATGGATGAATTCATACAAAATTTGTTGTGTAACCTTGAGCATAATGCAACCTTTTATCCCTTAATGCAATGGACTATTCCCCCATACCAACAATCTCCTACCATACCACCACTTGAAACATTCACTTTTTTACATCTAGAAACTAAATCACAAGGCATACTTCAACCAACATGCATGGAAGAGCCTATTGATAACGGCCATAAGGAATACATACCACCTAATGTTCCTCCATCTTATGAGAATAAAGTTACAAACACACCCATTAACTTGGAACAAAGTTATGGGCAAGGATTTATAATTTTAAGTAAAGAAGGATGTGGCATAAAGAATGTACATGAGATCCACTCCCTTTTGGAATAGGTACCATCTAAAGACACTAAAGGAGTAGGCTACCAAGAACCTCCACCTTAAATTCAAACATTTGTTTGGGCCTGGCCAAGAAATCCAAAGTCCATGGTCCTCTTAAGAAATTACTATTCTCCCATCCTATAACCAAGATTGAACAGGCCTTAAACACACTACTCAAACAAGGATATATTACATTGTCATCCATTCGTGATAGAGAAGATAAGAAAGTCCAAAGAGTACAAATATGTCTTACTATGCATATCATAGAATACTTGGACATCTTACTGATGTTCATGTCATGCTATAAAGAAGAAATTAAGAGAATTCAATTTGATGAGGGCCACACCGCTCAAAACCCATAGAAATAACAATAGATACCAACACTGAAGATGTGAGACATAAAAATGACTCACTTTCAATTATTTTCAAAAAATGAAATTATAGATTCAAAGCTTACATGCTACAGTCTCATGGGCTTGATTCATTACAAAAAAATCAGCTTTGAAAAGAAAATCTACTATTCAGAGCCATAATCTGCACTATTAGGTCCACCTTTTACAACCCCCACTTAAACCTTTTTATTTTCCACGATGACTGCCATAGAATGTTCTAGAAAGTTCAAATTTCCCCTTTTTGTTTTGGCACCAAATGTCCCACCGTTTGATTTCTAGCCTAGCAAGAAATTTTTATGAAATTCACGTTTTTGAGGACCAACTTCGCGGGGCCATAACATTTGATCCAGGTGTCTAATTTTGTATTATTGTATATTGTTGGAAATCTCTCGACGAGCTCTACAACATGTAGACCCACTGTAGCTTGGTTCAACCACTTTTTGAGCTGTTTCAGGGCCTCTAAAGTTTTATATATGAATTTGAAGCTGCATTGGAGAAATTTATCGAGATGGAAACTTTAATTTCTCCCAAACTATGCAGGGTATTGAGGTGATTCTTTCGAGACTGGAAATATTTTTTAGCTTTTCCCATTGGGGTAAATTTGCACGTCCATACGAGCCCATTTAGGCCTACTTACTTAAAAGAGTAAGTGTCTATTTTTCGCTATTTTTGATGCTTGACAGTCTTATACCCCTTAAGTTTCATCATGGGACTCAAAGCAACTAAAGAAAATAAACAAAACATTTTTTTTGGGTGATGCAAGATTTCCCTGCACCACTAGATGCTCTTGCATCAAACACCTAGGGTAATTTGAAAAGTGACCCTGTCACTTCTCAGGAGTTAGAGGGAAAGAAAGATGGTTAACCTCAGCCTCAAACAACCATGATGAATCTTCAATAGGCCTTCTTCTCCATTTCACCAGGTACTCTGTGTATTGCACGTTTCTTGTGCTTCTACCCACATAGCTATCCAGGATTTCTTCTATCTCTTCCTTCTCTGAAGTAGGTGCTGGAATTTTCAATTGTTCATTTATCGAACCCTCCTCTATATCACCCTCATGATACTCTGTCAAATCAACAATGTTGAACACACGTGAAATGTTTATTCCACTTGGAAACTCAACCTCATAAGCATTTCCTAAATCATGCTTCTTTAGGATCTTGCATGGTCCAAACTTATTCATCTTTAAATTCTTGTATGTACCAAATGCAAGCCTTTCCTTTTACAAATGAACTATGACTTCATCTCCTACCCAGAACTCCATATACCTCCTATTTTGATCTGCCTGAGCCTTATATTGTGAGTTCATCTTATTGATATGTTTCTTCACCTCTTCATGCAAATTCTTTAGGTGCTTAGCAAAATTTTCAACCTCAGCACTACTCCTTTCCCCCTTATCCATCTTTCTCAGTTCATAAGCAGTTCTTGGACTACTCCCATATACAATCTAGAATGGTGATTTACTAGTGCTCCTATTAACAAAATTGTTGTAAGAAAACTCTACCTGTGGTATAATCAAATCCCATCCCTTGGGCTTATCTCCAACTAAGCATCTTAGCAGGTTGCCCAAACTCCTATTCACCACCTCTGTTTGTCCATCAGCTTGTGGATGGTGTGCAGAACTAAACTTCAATTCTGTCTTCAACTTCTTCCATAATGTCCTCCAGAAATAACCAACAAATTTAATATCTCTATCTGAGACTATACTCTTTGGTATGCCATGTAGTCTCACCACCTCTCTGAAAAACAACTCTGCAACATGAATAGCATCACTATTCTTATGACATAGAATGAAATGTGCCATCTTTAAAAATCTATCCACCACCACAAATATGGAATCATGCCCTCTCCGTTTCCTTAGAAATTCAAGAACAAAATCCATGCTAATATCCTCCCATGGCCTCTCAGGTACATGTAATGGCTAATACAATCTAGTATTCTGACTTGTTCCTTTCACCATCTGACATACTCTGCAAATTTGTACAAACTTCTTCACATCTTGTTGTAACTATGGCTAATAATAATTCTCGCTGACAAGAGCAATGGTCTTCTCTCGACCAAAATGTCTAGCCAATCCTCCACTATGCTTCTGCTTGATTAGATTTTCTCTCATAGAACTCCTTGGAATGCACAATTGGCTTCCTCTAAAAAACATCCCATCTTGGATTAAGAAATCCAACCATCTTGTCCTATCCAATGTAACAGGTTCCAAACAAGCATTCCAAGCTTATGCAAAGTCTAGATCTTCTGGATACAAACTCTTGAGTTTGTTGAACCCAACAACCTCTATATTCATCTCTATCAACAATTTTTTCCTTCTACTTAATGCATCTACAACTTTTTTTGACCTTCCACTCCTATGCTTCAAAACAAAAGTATAAATGAGAAAAAACTCTACCCATTTTAAGTGCCTTTGATTTAACTTTCCTTGACTATTGTGATACTGCAAAGACTGGTGATCAGTATATAAAATAAATTCTTTTGGCAACAAATAGTGTCTCCATTTCTTCAAAGCCTGAACTATATCATAAAACTCTTGATCATAGACAAAATATTTCTTCTTAGCATCATTTAACTTCTCACTAAAATAGGCAACATGCTTACCTTCTTGATTGAAAACAACTCCTATGGTAGTGACACTAGCATCACAATTTACTTGAAAGACCTTATTGAAATATGGAAGTGCTAAAATAGGTTGTTTTGTAACTTTCTTCTTCAACATATCAAAAATTTTGGCTGCTCTAGTAGTCCACTTAAACTCTTTTCCATCCCCTCTCATTGCTTCAGTTAAAGGTGCACAAATACTACTAAAATTCATGATAAAATTTCTGTAAAAACTTGCTAGACCATGAAATGATCTTACCTCTGTAACACTCCTTGGGGTAGGCCATTCAATGATAGCTCTCACATTCTCTAGATCCATTTAAAGACCCTCTATTGAGACAACAAATCCTAGATACACCAAATCTCTCTTCACAAAACTACATTTCTTCAAATTAATCAACAACTTCTCCTTCTCCTTAACTTCTCAAAAACTCTTGGGATATGCATCGTGTGCTCCTCCAATGTTTTACTAAAAATCAAAATATCATCCAAGTAAACAATAACAAATTTTCCTAAAAATTCTTTCAATACCTCATTCATAAGATGCATAAATGTGCTTAGTGCATTGGTTAGCCTAGAAGGCATGACTAACCACTAGTACAAGCCCTCCTTAGTTTTGAAGGTTGTCTTCCATTCATCTCCTTCTCTAATCTAGATCTAGTGATATCCACTCTTCAGATCTATCTTTGTGAAGTACTCAACTCCACTCAAACAATCCTTAATGTCGTCCATTCTTGGCAAGGGAAATCTATACTTGATGGTGATCTTGTTGATGGCTCTAGAGTTTGTACACATATGCCATTCCACATCCTTCTTTGGTGCTAGTACTGTAGGTAATACACATGGACTCTTGAAACTCTCCCTAATCTATCCTTTTCACAACAATTCATGCACTTGTTTGTTCAACTCTTCACTCTTTGCTGGAGTCATACGATGAGCTGCCTTATTTGGAAAACTAGCTCCAGGAATTAGGTCCATCTGATGACTAATATTGCTTACTAGAGGAAAACCTTTACGCACATTATCAGAAATAGTAGGTTGAAACTCATTCAACAAATCTAAAACCTCTATAGGTACCTTATTAGTGTCTTCTTTATCAACTCTAGGGATCAATGCAAAACACATATGCACATGCTTCATACCTTCTAGGAAGTTTCTTCCATCAACCAAAAAAATTCTTGCATTATTGTACACCTTTTCCTTTTCCTTTTTCAAGGGCTTCAACATATGACGAACTCCATCCTTTGTCAAAGAATAGGTGTTGGCATGTCCATCAGTATTGCTCATCAATCAAACTACCACGGTCTGCCTAACAACATATGACGAACATCCATAGGCATAATATCACATAATACCTCATCATGGTAATTTTCAATCTTGAATTTGCATCATAGAAAAATGTCCTCTTGGAATTTTCATGGTCTTTGAGGCCTTTCTTCATGATGTTTGGCCTATTTTTCTTTGATTTAATGTTGTAATGTGGCTTAAACATTCACATTTAGGTCCTTAAAATTCAAATTATGACATCTTGTGAAGGTGTTGTGAAGTGTTGTAACACATTTATACACTTTTCTATACTCTATTCATTAAAATTCACCTAAAAATCACCTTTTCATCACTAATCAAGTCCTATTTTGAAGTGTTGCAAAGTATTGTAACAAGATTTCACACTTTTCTAGGCATAATTTCACTATTTACCTCTTTCTTATGCTTTATTTGACCCCTTTATGCCCTTATAAGGCTTAATTAAGTGTATTTTTGAATGTAACACCCACTTTCAAGTCCAAGGTGGGACCCATTGGCCATGGGTGGCGAATGAGTCCCTCTTGGCTCCAAATTCATTTTTTTTCAAATTTCCTTTCGGGGTTTTATTCAAAATTGCTTGATGTTGGCCTCTGATGAGGTATCATCAGATTACTAAGGCATAAGAATGTATAAATAAGTGTTTTTAAATCTATTTTAACCCCCATTCGTTCAAGCATTCATCAAGTTCACTAATTTACTCACTCAATTAAGCATTCAAGCACTCTGCATCATCTAATCAAGCATCATTCAAGCATCTTGGAGCAGCCATTGACATAACTTCAGATTTTCTTCAATAAGGTTTTGGTAAGTTGATAGCATTTGCATGTTATTTTTTTATCATTCTCTTACATTTCATTATTTCATTAAGGGTTTGATTACCAAAGTGGGGTTTAACCAAGGCAAACCCCTATTCTCTAACCCTCAACCATTTTTCCCCTTTTGCATGTGTGTTTGCAGACTTGTGTATGCATATTTGACAAGAAATTAGGTGTTGAAAGGTGGTTAACAAGTCAACAAAGTGCGTCAATTCAAATCAACCCTATTTCAAGCTTGGAGAAGACATTTTGTCCATTTTCTGCAGAATTAACTTCGTCAACCCGACAAGTAGACAACCTTAGATATAGTGTTGCAAAATTGTCCCCTGATTTCTCAAAATTTTGGGAGAGGACTGATTCACCATCAGTGGCGAATGAGTCCCACTTTAATGCTAGAAATCCAGATTTTGTCAGATTCTAGATCCCAACACTCATAAACCAGTTTCTAGCCACTTTTCATCAGAAGTAGGACTGATTCCCCATTAGTGGCGAATGATCCCATTGGTTATTTTTAGTGATCTCTGTCAACATTCAAAATATTCTAGATTCTCCATTCTTTTCCTAAGTGCACTCTGAATCAACCTTATTCTTTTTTTTTTTGCATTTGTTCATACTTAGTTCATGTTTGCATATCAAATTGTGTTTTCTAATATTGCATAATTCTTAGGTCTTGCATTCATAATCAGTCAAATAGATCATCTAGTTGCACTTAGATAATTCAATTTAATCTAAATAACATCATACATTGCATAATTTGAGTGAACCTAGCTAGACTTTTGAGTGGGGTTTATCTCTCTCCTTTTAGGTGCAACACCCTAAGAGTGCAAGAGTAGCCTATAAGCCCTACCCAAAAATCTATGGTTCATTTTGGTGAGCCTATATATTGAGCACTTTACATTTCTGATTTCAATTGCATCTTGCATCCTTGTAATGTCCCCTTTTTCATGAACATTGGTGTTTGGAGGAATTAGTGTATTCTTGATCCTCGTAGGCTAATGGAGCTTGATAAGAGGGTTGTTTGGCAGATACCCAGTTGATTGGTTGGCTCATTTGGTGATTTATTCTTCATATGGAGGTGTTCTAATGATATGTTTCTATTTTTAGAAACCTCGTGTTATAAAGTAATGTTATGTTTGCACTTTATGTTATGAATAATTATTTTATTATAAAGTGCAAAATAATAAAATAATAAAATAAAATAAAATAATATTCCTTCTAGAAGGTGACTTGGGAAAGTTCTAGAAGGAGGCCGACCTATTGAGGAAAAATAATAAATAGGCATTGAGGGCTTCATTCTCATCAATCCAAATTTGTTGTTGTTGATGTTGATGTTTGATGGTTGTGGAGCCTAGGGTTTCTGCAGTTGTCTTTGGCCATTGAGAATGAAAACTCTCAATTGGTGAGAAATTTTGAGGGTGTGAAATATCACTTGAATTATTGCAGCTGGGAGAAAGTTACTTTAGACTTTCTATTTGAGCTTCATTGTAAAAACTTAGTGGCCTTTGGCCAAGTTTTTGTATGCCTTGATTTGGAGCATTGTTGGAGACATTTTGGAGTTCATAGTCTTCATTGATTTGCATTGAGGAGGTTGATTTGCATTTATTTGGTTATTTCTAGAATTCTGATGTATTATTTCAGTCAATATAAGTTTGCGTATTAGAGCCACGATTTTGCATATCATATTCAGATTTTTGCTTGTATGGCCTCATTCATGCATTATTTCTTTGTGGGTATTTGAGCATTCATCTTGGGAGAGCTCGGCAATTATTTTGGAGTATTTTGGAGTAGCTATAAGGTTGCTGGTAAATAATTTCAGTGGTTTGATATACTACAGCAAGGGCACCATTGGCAAGATATTTTTGTTCATATCTCATCATTGAAGCATCCTATGGTTCTGGGTATTGTTGCATTCAATTGCTATCGCCGAGACAATCATTTCAAGTGCCAAGAGGTGGAGTTTAATTGCTGCATTTTTTTATCTAAAGTATTGTCAGGCAAGAACACGGGCGGCTGGGTGAAAGCTTCGATTGGGGCCTAAGAGGAGTTCATTTTGCTTGAAACTTGATTCTTTCATTAGCTCTCTTCTAAGGCATCATCATTTCTCCAGGTACCTTTGTTTATCATTCATGTTAGCATTGCATTTTAGGTGTTATCAATTTCAGCTGTAGGTGTGCATTATACCAGCATTATCATATTTTGTAATCCATGTAAATGCCAAGAGTCTTGGCCATATTTCATGAGCATTGTATTAGAAATTTCATTGCAATTAAGGAGATATAAGTTGCTGGTGTCATTTGAGCAATTCAGTATCATTTGTATTTAGTTTGTTAGTTTGCATACCAACTATTTGTTAAAATACCAGTTGGCTGTAGGTGATCATTTTTTATGCTTAGTTCATATATATGCATTGGATATTGTCAAAATAAGTTGCACATTCATGTTAGGGAATTGTTTAGAAAAATTAGTATCATTTGCAAACATTCTCATTGATGCTAAGAGAAGGAAAGTGCCATTAAAGCAAACTGAAATGTTATATCAGTCATATGACCCTTGTATGCAAAGTGTTTGACGAAATTACCAAGGCCAAAAATTAGAAGTTTTCAATCAGATTTGAGCAGGGTCATTGCAATCCTAGACTTCATTTGCATCAACATTAAATTAGGGTATTGTCTTATTTTTGCATCCTAGGGTTTCTCAAATTCCATTAGTGAAAGACTCATTTAGATTTCATTTTTGCATTGCATATCATTGAAAAAACTAAAAATCTGCATCTGCATCATTCATTGGCATCTAGAAAGCATTAGAATCACTTTAAATTTTCTGAAAAACATACAAAAATCTCATAGTTGGACTCATTCGCCACCCTGGGTGAATTAGTGCACCAACACATTTCATATTGCATTTTCAAGCATTTTTCTGGAATTTTCCTGCATTTCTGTTCTCTGATGTTAGTTCTCTATTTTAGTTTGTAGAATTTCTATTATTTGCACTTTGCACTCCTAGATTACCTTGCATTTGCATTCACCCCATCTTTTGTGGTACTTGTATGAGTGTTTGGTGCCCCATTGATAATACTTTAGTGAGACGAAGTTCTAGACTCATGGCTTCCCGCAATAGCACTTTTGTTGTGGACCTTGGGATCTCAAGAGCTTCTACTTCTAGTATGGACAATGGTGCATTAGGTATGGACAATGCCACTTCTATGCCCTCACCTTTCCATCCAATGAATGTTGAGAAATAAAAAAAATCCATTCCACAAGAAAAAGAACAAGACTTGTCCCTTGAAAACATTTCCACCACTACCATACAAGCCATAGAAAACCTGCATCGATTGATTGAAAGTGATGGTGGCTTACAAGTTATGAAAAGAATTGTTGAGATTTACAATAAACATGCTTCTTCTAATTCCCAATCAACAAACATAGTTTGAAGCCAAGGAGGACCTCACATTTCTCCCCCTTCAACCATCACATCCATACCCACTTATACCACTCCTCAGGTTACAACAACTATGCAACAAGTTAGTCATGTGGCTCCTTCTTTCACAATTCCAACTAGCATTCCTAGTTCTATTGTGGCATCACAAGTCCCCTCTACCACCTTCACCCCTCTTAGTGTTCCTTTCACTTCCCCTAACATTATGTATACACTCCATTTCCATTTTCTCTTCCATCTCAAACCACTTACCCCAACCCCATCATTACACAACTCCTTAATATTGTTTCATCCATGCAACAAAAAATTTCCACCATTAGCCAAAGCCAAAATTCTCCATGCACATATCATGTTCGTAGTAGCCCCTTATCTTTAGAAATCTTATGAACCCTGATGCCACAAGGGATTGAAATGCCTAGGTTTGAGAAATACAAAGGTAAAGGAGACCCTATTAATCATGTCAATGCTTACACAACCTTGGGCAATGATTTTGTCCTTGATGATAAGCTATTGGCCAAACTTTTTCCTAGAACCTTAAAGGACACTACATTAGAGTGGTTTTCAAATTTACCTAATCATTCCATCCGATCATTCAATGAGCTTATGGATGCCTTTATAAGTCACTTCCAAGTTCATATGACTCCTAAAAAAACAATGGCTGATCTAATCCGCTATAGGCAAAATGCCGATGAAAAATTAACTGACTTCATTTCATGTTATTAGTCGTTGTATGCTCAAGTTGATGTCAAAATTCTTGATTCACATTTGCAGAAGATGTTTATCAAAAAATTGCAAACAAACCTTCAAGATAAGTTAACTATGATGAAATTTCCTTCATTTATGCATTTATGCACAACACTATGTGATTATCACAACTCGGTTTCTAGGTGCGATTCAAAGTCCACTTCTAACCGAGCTAAGAAATCTAAACCACAAAACCAAAACAACACACAAAAATTTTGCAAACTAAACATAGGATTTTTATAGTTCAATCCACCTCCTCAACCACAAACCCAACCTCTTCAAAGTCAAGTGGCAATTGTTAAAGCAATGGTGCCTTATACCTATGGGGATCTGAAGAGACAATTTACTCCCTTACCTGATACCCTCCATAATACAATGAACCAATTACTCCAACAACAAATGATCACCTTGCCTACCGTCAAACCACTTGATACCACCAAACCTTTACCACCCACCTTTAGACCAAACACTTATTGCCATTTTCATCGCCAAAATGGCCATGACACTGAACAATGTAAGTGTCTCAAATGCTTAGTTCAAGATCTCATTGATTCAGGTCATTTGTCCATTGCGGGTGTCAATGATCAAGGCAATAAGTCCGTTGCACCCCCTAACCAGAATTTACAAATTTTCACCAACCCTATGTCTAAACACAATATTTCATTTGTCAAGGCTAGTGAACCCTCAAACACTGATGTAATGAATGTTGATACAAATAATGAACATGATATAACTCCAAATGTTACCCAAGTTAATCCTATGGATGAACTTGTGGGTGCGATAGACATTATCCCTCATAAGGGCCCAACCAACAAAACTCTTGATATCACTTTTTCTTCTAAAGATATGCTTCAAAAGCTTCTTGATGGTCCTATGTACATAGTCAGAAAAATTATGATAAGCCCACCAATGGGATATTAATAGATCTCACTTGTGGCGAGAATGTTATCCTGGAAGAGTTTTTAGTATTGCATGAGTTGTATCAAGATGACTATAATAAACCAACTACATGGATTAAAACACATATTGGTTTTGTGTGCCCTAGGATCAAATCGATTGTACTCCCCTTACGAATAGGACCCAAAACTTTGGAGGTAACATTTTCAATTATTCCACAATCGGATCAATTTCGTCTATGGTTGGGTCATCCTTGGCTCCACTCAATGAAAGCGGTTCCCTCAATTGTTCACAAATGTTTGAAGTTTCCACATGGCAATGAAATATTTACCATACACCATAGTGGCTTTAATCCATTATCAGCTAAAGGTAATTTTTCCTTAGAATCCTTTTGGCTTGAACCTGTGGAACCCATCAGCCCCTGTAAAGATTTCTTTTTCATAACCTATCAAAGTTCAAAGCCAAATGAATAGCCAAGTTGTATCTCTTCGTAACATGTCCCTGTCCATGTCCACTCCTCCTATCCTAGATGAAACCATGCTTCAGCCTCAGTCCAACATTGAAAAAACCACACAGCCTCATGAGTACCCAACCACACAACCTTATAAGTATCCAACTATAGACACTTCCCCTCCATCATTTAAATGACCAAGAGAAAGTGAAACCAATCCTATCATGCCTCCTCGCATTAAACAAGTGTATAAAGCTAAAGAGAAAGTGATTGACCCGTCTTCTTTATTTTCTTCCGTTCTTCCCCCTTCAGAAGAAAACAAACCTATGATGGATCAAGTCGCTCTTACACCTCAAAAAAATCAAAATAAAATTAAATGCAATCGCGGTGCTAGGGAATGTAGGTGTTGTCATCGTCTCCTTGCTCATCAGTCTCGAATGGAAGAAAATAAAGAAAACTAACCTCCGCCCTTGACATAAGCAATAGACGATCATCCTCTTCCTCCTGACCCACCACAAGATAGTACAGTCCAACCCTCAGAACAAAATAAACAAATCCAACAGCCACAACTCTTGATACATCCTTCCTTAGAAATAACCCTTCGTCCTCCCATCATAATCAATCTTGATGATGATGATGAGGAGGAGATCACAAAAATAGATGAAGAAATGCATAATGATATAAACTCTTTATTCTCATCTACCATGAGCTTAAATGATAAATCTTCTCAACCAAGTGAGGAACCTGGGACATCTCCTAGTTCGACACTTGCAATTCTTCCTTTAGATAGTGAACCGCCCTCACAATACACTGAGCATGATTAGGAGGCAGATGACTTGTTAGATGGATGAATTGCATTCGCCTTGCTATCCTTTTGAATTTTTTCTTTATTTTCTTTTCTTTTGCAATTTTATGTGTATTGTGTTCCCCTATAACGTGTGTTTGATGTTCCCTCTCTTTGTACACTTCTTCTATTTGCACCTCTATTCTTCTATATGTCGTGCATTATCTTTTTTGCTTTTGTTTCAATGTGTTTTCCTTTTGGGGATGATGTAAAGCATTGAGACACCCTATGTCTCTTCCATGTTGACCCAAAAGGTCCTTTCTTTTTTGTTTTCATTTTGTGTTTTCCTTTTGGGGATGATGCAAAGCAATGACATGCCTTATGTCTCTTGCATGTTGACCCAAAAGGTCCTTTCTTTTTTTATTTTGTTTTGTGTTTTCCTTTTGGGGATGATGCAAAGCGTTGAGATGCCTTATGTCTCTTCCATGTTGACCCAATCAGTCCCTTTCCCTTTTTTACTTTTTCTTTTTCTTGTGTTTTCCTTTTGGGGATGACGCAAGGCATTGAGACCGAAATGTCTCCTTCATGTTGACCCAAAAGCTTTTCCTTTTCTTTCACCTTTTGTTAATTCTTTTCACTTGTGTTTTCCTTTTGGGGATGATGCAAAGTGTTGAGACCACAATGTATCTTCCATGTTGACCCAAAACAAATCTTAGTTTTCTTTTGTTTTCACTCTCTATGTGTCATTCTTCCAGTTCTATGTGATTTGGGGAATGATGACAGTTCCGAGCTCTTTAATAAAAATATTACAACAACGAACATACTGAACCCAAATCCATAGATCCCTTATGTATTTGGTGTTCTCTTTTCTGGGGGGAAACTCCCTTTTTTTTTTCTTTTTTCGTTTACATGAAACAGCCTTACTAAAAAACATATGACTTGGCATAGGGATTTCTGAGTTGGCTCTCATGTCTTGTTTTATTTTTTATTTTTGCATTTTCTTTCCTTCACTACTTTAAAGTAATTGCTCATAGAATGGTGTGTAGCAATTCATTTAAAGTGAGGGGCATACATTTCCATAATTCATTTGCATTTTTGGTTGTTAGTTCAACCTTGTCATTTCATATGATGCGTTTGTTACTTTATGGATGACATCGGGTGTGATGTCCTTCATAAGTGTGATCTATCTTAGCATATTACATTCCTCTTGGTAGCTTGATGCGACACACTGCATCCCCTAAGTTGTGAATATTTTATTCTTTGATTGGTCCTCTCTTGGAGACATTAGACATAATGTTCCCTAACTGATAGACCTCACATAAAATTAACAAGAATCCTTTGAACATCTTTTCCATTTTACACTTTTACATTTTACACTTTTACATTTTACATTTTTAACATTTAACATTTTGCACTTTTGCCACCTTGCATAACACAACTTCCATGCTTGTGGTACCTCTCTCTTTGTTCATGGGTTCTAAGCATATGAAGCTTTTCTTGTCTCATGAAGCATGAACCAACATTTTCCTTTGTGGTACCTCGTTAAAGTTATCAGGAGGTATAACTTTGATATGGTTGAGCAGGAAGCCCATTTAGCGGCACGACTTTCCCCATAGCCACCTTTGTGTTTGTGAGTGCATATGAACTAGTGTATGTATCTTACCTTTTGGGCCTTCTCACCCAACAGACCACCATGAGTTATGTCACCCCAGAGTGAGTATGCATTCTATTTTTCAAACAAACAACCTAGATCTAATCCACAACTAGTTGGAATGATGATCGAAGCTCAATTCAATTTCCCTTTCACATTTGTGTTCCTTTGTTCTTATGATTAGTTTTCCATGGGATCTTCATCCTGGAGGCTTGATCACCCCTCTTGATCATTGTCATTCCATCTTGCCAACATAGGTGCATTTGAACCCTCCTCTCAATATGCATGGCTACTTTAGTGTGAGTTTGAAGGAGGTTCATCCCCTCACTAAAGTGGGGGTAAATACACCATAGAAAAATGGTCCCTTGGAATTTTCATGGTCTTTAGGCTTTTCTTCATGATGTTTGGCCTATTTTTCTTTGATTTAATGTTGTAATGTGGCTTAAACATTCACATTTAGATACTTAAAATTCAAATTATGACATCTTGTGAAGGTGTTGTGAAGTGTTGTAACACATTTCTACACTTTTCTAGACTCTGTTCATTACAATTCACCTAAAAATGACCTTTTCATCACTAATCAAGTCCTATTTTGAAGTGTTGTAAAGTCTTGTAACAAGATTTCATGCTTTTCTAGGCATAATTTCACTATTTACACCTTTCTTATGCTTTATTTGACCCCTTTATGCCCTTATAAGGCTTAATTAAGTGTATTTTTGAATGTAAACCTGACAAACAACATTCAATGTGGCTTAATTCCCAAAACCCATTTTCAAGTCCAAGGTGGGACCCATTGGGCATGGGTGGCGAATGAGTCCCTCTTGGCTCCAAATTCAAAAAAATTCAAATTTCCTTTTGGGTTTTTATTCAAAATTACATGATGTCGACCTGTGATGAGGTATCATCAAATTTCTAAGGCGCAAGAATGTATAAATAAGTGTTTCTACATCCATTTTAACCCACATTCATTCAAGCATTCATCAAGTTCACTAATTTACTCACTCAATCAAGCATTCAAGCACTTTGCATCATCTAATCAAGCATCATTCAAGCATCTTGGAGCAGCCATTGACATAACTTCATATTTTCTTCAACAAGGGTTTGGTAAGTTGATAGCATTTGCATGTTATTTGTTTATCGTTCTCTTATATTTCATTATTTCATTAAGGGTTTGATTACCAAAGTGGGGTTTGACCAAGGAAAACCCTATTCTCTAACCCTCAACCATTTTTCCCCTTTTGCATGTGTGTTTGTAGACTTGTGTATGCAAATTTGACAAGTAATTAGGTGTTGAAAGGTGGTCAACAAGTCAACAAAGTGCTTCAAGTCAAATCAACCCTATTTCAAGCTTGGAGAAGAAATTATGTCCATTTTTTGCAAAATTAACTTTGTCAACCCGACAAGTAGACAACCTTAGATATGGTGTTGCAGAATTGTCCCTTGATTTCTCAAAATTTTGGGAGAGGAATAATTCACCATCAGGGGCGAATGTGTCCGACCTAAAGGCTGGAAATCCATATTTTGTCAGATTTTGAATCCTGACAGTCAGAAACTAGTTTCTAGATAGTTTTCATCAGAAGCAGGAATGATTCACCATCAGCGACGAATGAGTCCCATTGGTGATTTTCAGTGATCTCAATCATTATTCATAATATTCAAAATTCTCCATTCTTTTCCCATGTCCACTCTGAATCAACCTTATTCTTTTTTGTTTTGCATTTGTTCATACTTAGTTCATGTTTTCATATCACATTGTGTTTTCTAATATCGCATAATTCTTAAGTCTTGCATTCATAATTAGTCAAATATAAAATCTAGTTGCACTTAGATCATTCAATTTAGTCTAAATAACATCATGTATTGCATAATTTGAGTGAACCTAGCTAGACTTTTGAGTGGGGTTTATCTCTATCCTTTTAGGTGAAACATCCTAAGAGTGCAAGAGTAGCCTATAAGCCCAACCCAAAAATCTACGATTCAGAACTTTACAGGACATTGCTCATTAACCAAGGCTTTATGGTCCTTCTGTAACCAAGCAATCCGATATGGGTTCGGATGCCTTCTTTTCTCCAACCGCAACTTACTAACCATTTCTTCTGAACCAAGGTTATCAATACTACCTCCATCAATAATAACATTGCAAACTTTACCTTCACACTTACATCTGGTGCAAAAAAAATTCTTCCTTTGAGTTGGCTCTTTGGTCTCCATTATTCTGATCACGAGGATGGTAGGTGTTATCTCCTTTCTGGTTTTGGTTGCTACTGGAGCCTTCGCCCTTCTTTTGATCTTCATTTCGACCTCCATACGATCGTCAACCCATCTTTCCTCCATGCCTCCAACTCATTGTTTGTTTTCAAACCTCTTGTTCAATCCTTCTTCAACCTTTAGAGAAAATTAATAAGTGTCCTCAATGGTGGTCATTCTTACTAGTGCCAGTTCTTCCTGTATGCTTGGCTTCAACCTGTTAATATAATGAGCAACTTTCTCTTTATTCACATTAGAATGTCCTGTCTCCATCAGGACCTTGTGAAATTCCTCTGTGTATTCTTTCATTGTCCTTGTTCCTTTCCTCAAGCCGCATCTTCTTGAGCATCTCCAATTTGTAATCGACTGTAATAAATTGTTTCTTCAATTTTGACACCATTCTATCCCATCTCGAAATTCTATCTTTCCCTTGTCTCCCTCTTTCTAACTAGACCTCTTTCCACCATATACTGCCATGACCTTTTAATTTTTTCTTTGCAAACCTCACTCTGTGAGGATCTTCAATCTCCTCAAACTCAAAAAAAATTCTCCATGTCATTGATCCAATCAATCAATTCTTTAGGATTCAGATTTCCACTACAAGTTGAAAACTCCATTTTAGGTCTCTTCCCAATGCTTGAGATCACTCGTAGCAATCTTGCTTCTCCAGTATCCATTGGATCCTTCTCTTCCTCTTCCATTTCATCTTCACTTTCATCTCTATCTCATTGCACATCTCTTCTTCGAACCTCTTGTTGCAAGGTTTCTAATTGCCTTCTAAGGGCTCTGATTTCATCTCTAGGTGGATCTCTTCCTCCATGACCTTGGCCTCTGCCTCTTCCATATTGGGCAAGTCTTGAAGGCATCTTGAACTAAACCCACACTCACAGGTCTTGTTGCAACTGCCTCACATTCGGTGCTCTATTATAGGCTTAGGAACTCCTGCTCTAATACCACTTGATGAGGGCCACACCGCCCAAAACCCACTGAAAGAACAACAAATACCAACACAAAAAATGCAAGACATAAAAATGACTCACTTTCAATTATTTTCAGAAAATGAAATTACAGATTCAAAGCTTACATGCTATAGCCTCATGGGCTTGATTCATTACAACAAAATCAGCTCTGAATAGAAAATCTACTATTCGGAGCCACAATATGCACTATTAGGGCCACCTTCTACAACCCCCACTTAACCTTTTTTATTTTCCACAATAACTGCCCTAGAATGCTCTAGAAAGTTCAAATTTCCCCTTTTTGTTCTGGCGCCAAATGTCCCACTATTTGATTTCTGGCTTAGGAAGAAATTTTTATGAAATTCACTTTTTTGAGGACCAACTTCGTGGGGCCATAACTTTTGATCCGAGTGTCTGATTCTCTATTATTTCATATTGTTGGAAAGTTCTTGACAAGTTCTACAACATATGAACCTATTATAAGTCAGTTTGACCACTTTTAGAGCTGTTTTGAGGCCTCTAAAGTTTTATATCTGAATTTGAAGCTTCATTGTAGAAATTTATTGGGACGTAAACTTTAATTTCTCCCAAACCGTGTAGGGTATTGAGGTGATTCTTTCGTGACCGAAAATATTTTTCAGTTTTGCTCCTTGGGGTAAATTTTCATGTCCATACAAGCCCGTTTAGGCCTACTTTGACACCTGACAATCTTATACCCCTTAAGTGCCATCATGGGACTCAAAACAACTAAAGAAAATAAAGGGTATGTGCGGGATCATCATGGAAAAAACAGGCCCTTAAGTGGCAATGAAAATTCAGAAAAATCACAGTTAGGCAACTTGACATAAAAATTTGAATAAGTTATCTATATTATTTAAAAAATATGTAAGAATAGAATATGTGGCAAATTGAATGTAGTTTTTAAACTACTAAGTTTATTTTATTTTTTAAAAGTCTATTTGGTGAAAATTTGAAATTTCAATGCAGTAGTACTTAAATTTCAAGGAAAAAATAAGTAGGTGTCTGTCTAACCACCCTAACCACAATAAAATGATAATATTTTAGATATAAGTAGAGGACTCATTTTCGGATGTGACACATATTTTTTTGTAATTTTTTTCCTAGCAAATAATTAATTATGATTTTTTTATTACAACTTTTAAAAAATATAAAAACTCATATGTTTGACCACCTTAACTTGGTCAAAACTTCATGAAATTCAATTTTTTTTTAATCCTGTAGTATACAAAACATAGAATGTGACACATATTTTGGATTCAAAAAATATGATACCGTTTGAAAGTTATAGATATTTTTCAATCAACCTATCAACTAGGACTTTAGTCATAATTCTAATAGAAAATGAATAATAATTATTTATTAAATTCAAAGTAAAGAATAATTTATATTTGTGGAAAGTTGAGAGTCTCCTCTACAAACCCTTTTCATTTCATCAATTTTGGCTAAAAATAAAGTTGTCAGCCACATGGACGAAGTCTAGAAAAATAAGGTGAGCTGTCAAACACATTTTTTGCGTTGACTTCTTAGGATTGGCATGTCCAAGCCAAATACCAAAGGAAGCTCGAGGCTAATCCCTAGGCAATAAATTCTTTGTCAGAAATATTAGATATTTGTTTCAAATTGGATATCCATTTCAAATCGGATATCTGATTTGAATCGGATATCTGATTTGGTTTATATATGATTTTAAAAAATGTTTTATACTTTATAATATATGATTTAGAAAATGCAATAAATATTTTATAGTTTATTTTAATATATCTAGTTTAGAATATACAATATAGTTTATAATTTAATGTATAATATATTATATTAATATGTATAATATTTAAATATTGTTTCTATATTTTAGTTAATGTATATATATTACTTTAATATAAAAAATATTATATAACTAATTAATATTACTAACATATAAAATATTTAAATATTATCTCTTTCCCTCTCTCTCG
>VDFB02351304.1:0-28112 GCA_007258455.2 Sequoia sempervirens
ATCATTGTACAGTGTGAGTTATGTTCACCAATTGTGAACTATGTTTTTTAGTGTATTTGGCTAAGTTCCAGGAGAAATGTAGTTGCTCTGTATTTCTTCTTGTTTGAGTCTTATGACTTGTAGTTCTAGAGTTAAGCTGATATGATCAATTTCAAGTTAATTTTGTTTTCTAGAAAGATTGGATTGTGTTAAGGTTGTTTGTGCTTAATTGTTTATGTGTTTACAACTGGTTTGAACCCCCTTGTGTTTAGCACTACTTTCAAAGCATATGGAAGCATGTTGAAGCGTGTGTTTGGGTGGCCCTCATTCTAATTCCACCCTAGAATTTTTTGGTGCTGACCTAATTTGAATTTGTAAATGCAAATGGTGTATGGTTGACTTTGGATATGTTTCAAAGTTAAGATGGTATAAATACAGGATGAGATAATGGTGAAAAGTAGTACAAAGAATGCAAGCAAGATAGATGTGAAACAATGTGTATGTGATGTGAGTTTAGGAAAATCAGTGCAAAAACTAATTGTGAGTTTTCTGGATGCAGTGAGCTGAAGGTGTACTCTATCATTCATGCATGCCTACAAGTGGTTGAGAGAATTGTGGTGGAAATCTTTGTTACATTGATATTGTTTTTCTCTGTGTAAAAAATCCCTTCTATCTTCTTTATATCTATGTGGCAGTGATACCTCTGGGTGGTTAAACCTTGTTGGACAGTGAGTCTTGTTTTGGCAGTGAGCCTTCTCTAGTAGTGAGCCTTTATAATCAGTTTTGATATTCTCTATATTGTGAGCTAATCCTCACCGTGGTTTTTTCCTTATTGGGTTTTCCATGTAAATATAGTGTTATTGTGTATATGTGATGCTTTTCAGTTTTTTCATTTAGTAGAATAAAGGCTTTGTGATTGATTTAATTTCTAATGAAAGTTTTAAAGGTTAAAGTTTTTGACAATTGATTCACACCCCCCTCTCATTTGTCTTGTTCAAAAAGCACTCACTATCTACAACCCATAGATATTTCTTCTTGACATGTAGGGCAGTTTAAACAAGCATAGCTTCAATCTTTTTGACAGTCATCTTTGGTCTCTAAACTAATTTTAGCTTATCAACATTAGAATGAGCACTAATTCTCTTTTGTTACACCTCCAAGTTAGGTCTACAAAACTTAGCTATATGCCCAAAATTTCCACAATTAAAGAATCTCAACTTGTTTAAGAACTCAAAAGGATTTCTACTTGCAAAACTTGACCTCCTTCTAGATAAAATCTTGCATTCACTAGCTTTATTCCCATATTGGTTACAATTAAAGCAATAACCAAAGAAATGTAAATTATACCTAAATGGAGTATTCCTTTTGCTATTAAATGGATATATGAACCTATTATTTGTGACATTAGTACCACCATCAACAAGCTAAAGATCATTGGAATGTGAACATTGACCTTCTACAAACCCTAGACCAGTCTTGTCCTTGTGGCCTTTTTGTTTATCCAAGAGATATACTAACTTATCATTGTTGTCACACATATCTAATCTTTTTGTCAAAGCTACAAATTCTACCTCTAAAGTATAATACTCCTTTTCTTTGGTTTCTAACTCTAGTTTGGTGACTTCTACAACTCTCTTGTTCTCTTCAAGTTGAAGCTTTAGATCTGCAATTAATTTTTCGGATTCATTAACTTTGTTGATCAGATTTTTAGTACCCTTTTAAGTTTGGATTCTTTTCTCTACTACCTCCTTTTTGAGTTCTTTAATTTCACCAAGAGAACATCTCAACTCTCCTTCAAAATCAATCTCTTCTTCATCATTATCAGATTTATCTTCACTCTTTTCTTTTTGATTTTCACTTAGACTATTAATAGTCATAAACAAAGTTTCTTCTTCTTCTTCAATAGAACCTTTTGAACAACTATCTATTACATGACCATCCTTGATAAATAGAATTTTCTTCTTTTTGAAAAAGTTTTTCCTTTTAGGATTAAATTTTATCTTCTTTCCTTGTCTCCTATTGTTCTCCTCTTCACTTTCAGGATCTCTATAGGGACATTGAGCAACATAATGTTCAATTTTATCACAACTGAAACATTTGAATGAAAGCTTCCCCTTATACTTTCCTGACTCTTTTTTCAGTTTGCTTACAAAGGTGAACTCTTTATCATTCAATTCCTCTGAATCAAAATTTATTTATTTATCCTTCTTGATAGATTTAAAGGAAACCTCTTTGCTTGTGGAGTCTTCATTACAAATTATCATCTCATAAGTTGTAAATGTACCATGAAGTTCATCTAAGGTAAGTTTATTTCTATCCCTTTCTTCTACAACAGATATCTTGGAATCATACTTCATTTTTAGTGACCTTAGAACCTTCTTGACAACTATTTTCTCCTCCAAGGTCTCACCAAGACCACAAATGGTATTGACTCTCTCTTGAACTCTTAAAAGGTAATCAACAATCTTCTCTTCTTCATTCATTCTTAGTCCTTCAAATTTGTCTCTAAAGTTTTGTAGCTTGGCTTCCTTGACCTTATCATCACCCCGATAGATACTAGATAACCTACCCTACACAGCCTTTGCAGATTTACAATTCATAACCTTGAAAAGTATATCATTGTTAAATCCACAACAAATGGAATTTTTTGCTTTGGCATTACACTCATAGGCCTTTTTCTCATCTACAGTGGAAGGTGCCTTAGTAGTAGTATATTCATTTTCAACTACTACCCAAACATCATAACCTAGAGAATATAAGTAGGTTTCCATTCTAAACTTCCAAAAAGAAAAACCCAAACCATCAAATAGTGTTGCTTTGGAAGTAGAACAACCTTCCTAGTCAGCCATGATGAGTACTCCAGTACCAAAATCTCCCAACTTGATTAAAATTGTGCAAAGGGACTTAATGCTCTGATACCACTTGTTGGAGTACAAGACCACTAAGAGGGGTGGGGGTGAATCAGTGGTCAAATAAAACCAATTTCAAAACCTAACACACCTGATTATTCAAAGACTCTAGATATTGTGTGTTATGAAAATCACAAAGATATGAAAATAAGAACATAAAATTTGAATACAAGATGATCAACCAAGCAAAATGTGACACACCATCAAGAGGAAACAAAGAACAAATTTTATGAGTGGAAAACCATAAAAGGGTGAAAACCCACTCTGAAAATTTGACTTATTAAGCCACACTGGCTAAAACCTTGCGGATTATAGATTGTATACCTCACTGGCAATACAACAAGCCTCATTGGCAATTAATAAAGCCTCACTGGAAATACAACAAGCATCATTGGCAATTAATCAAGCCTCACTAGCAATTAATCAAGCCTCACTGGTAATTAATCAAGCATCATTGGCTACCAATCAAGCCTCACTAGTAAATACCATGCCTGACTGACAAAAAACCATGTCTTACCAATAATCTTCAAAATAAAAATTAAAGAGACTCAAAGGGTTACTCTATTTCAATTCAAACCACTGCACTATCATAGCTTCACCATAGATTTTCACACTTATCAAAGCATTCTAACACCATTCTACTAAAAATACATCTTTGCAATCTTACTTACTATCATCAAGCTCTGATAAAAACATCATCTTCAATTGTAGAAAGGAAATCTATTATATTTTCCTGGTCATCATCATTTTTAATCAAACCATTACACACCATATTCATCAAAAATTACACTACATATTTTGAATCAAAAACTCCAGTTATAATAACCTGACTGTTGGTATTCTAAAACAACACAATCTAAAAACAAAAAACTTCAATTTGGCACAATCAAATTAATCATTAACCTATTCATATTCAAGTAAATGCACAAAATAGGGTGGTTGTCAAACTTCCCATCAATTTGAAGTAGCTAGAAGTAACTGTTCATAGGTTTTAAATACAAGCCTTTGATTTTGAACTCCCACCAAAAAAACTTTAAATCATGGCCTTCGATATTCATTCGAATGATATAAGAAAAGTATTTACCTTGCTCTACCGGTTACATTATAAAGAAGGGCCGGTTAAACAATGTTTTAAACCCTTAACAAGGTCACTTAAATGATGCTAACTTGTTATAGCAAGTCACTAATCCTTTAGAACAAAAAGAAAATTTGTTAAACCCTTTACATAATGACCTAGATATTAGGATTTTTGACTTTTAGAATTCAATGAAGAACCATAAACAAATTCACCACCTCCATAAAAATGCAACCATGTAACTATCCCAGGACTTATGATTCATACATATGCCATTAATATAGAATACTATACCTTTTATATTCATTAAGGAGGATAAGATTTGATGTAGAATGTACATTAGGGTTTTGTACCTTGAAAGAACCTTATCACCAAAGCCTTTGTATCTTGAGACAATGCTTACAAAATATCCTTGTCAAGAAGAAAATTTGCCATAAAGTTGACATGAAGTAAAGAAAAAATACTACTTCTGTATCAACACATTTTTGTATCATCACCAAAGTGCATTCTTAGCATCATTACCATTTTCTCTAATGCACAACAAGATATGCGAAATCCATCAATAAGTAATGCCAAATCCATCAATCTTTGACATCAATGACAAAGCATCATGCCAAGCCAACATGAATAAAGGAACATAGGGTGAATTAGGGGAAGATAATGGGGCAAGACCAAGAGGGGATAATGGAACATAGGGTGAAATACGAGAGGGTAATGGGATGAGAATAGAAGGGGATAATGGAACATACAATGGACTAGTAGAGATTAATTGGATTGGCTAGGATGGGATAACAAATTATAATGTGAACTTTTAGAGGTTAAAGGGATGGGATTATGGAGGAATAATGGAACATAGGATGAATTAGGAGGTGTCTAGGGTTTGAATATAGTACATTAAGTGGGAACTTGAGGTGTGTAGTAATTGTTGTGCCTATAGCACACATGCCCTGTTTAGAACGGGGACCCTCTCCTCTCTCTTTGCTGGGTCACTTTTTCCTTTGCCTCATTTTGCGTGTCCCCTATTTTTGAGTCCTAAGTGGTCGAGGAATCTTAGAAGAACCATATTAAATTGACCAAGTTTCACCACTTCCAAAATTTGCAAGTCTCTAGCCTATGTGGAATCTCCTTGGCAATTTTCCCTGAAGTTTCAAAATTGTCATCCTCTAGGTCATGAAGGTCCGCCCTTGTGGGCCACCTCGTGCAAAATTCCGTTGGCTCTTTGCTATTTCAAGTGGCCAACTCAAGACATACTCCTACCTCATGGGATCCATAGGTTCCTTTACCATTCCTTTCATTGGCTTGTCCAACGGCTAGCTCTCGAGTTTCCTTCTGCTTCGCAAACCCTACTATTCCTACCATCAATTTTGAAATTCACACCAACCAACCTCAGCCGCCTTTGTACCCACATTTATGACAAGCATTAAATGTGAAAAATTCTATAAATAGCCTCCCTTGACATGTTATTTTCACTTCCATATTTTTAGGAGAATTGTTAGAGCCCAGTTGTCACTGCCCTCATGCCCACAGGACTTCATTGCCACCTGAGCACCGTTGTCTGTAGTTTCTTCATGCCATTCATTGGATTCTCTAGGTTAGTTTTCGGGAACCCTCCATGTTGTGAGTTTTCCTCAATTTCTAAAAATTTATTGAATTATGAAGGGGGGAAACTTAATATCTAGCTAGATGACTAAACGACGAGCAAAACCCATGCCATGAAAATTGAAAAATCCCTCAAAATTGGCCCTAAAAGTTCATGTGGGACTCCTATCTCCCACAACCATTCTTGAACTAGGGAAACCATGCCCTTGTGGCTCGTATAAAACCTATCACTGTCGCCATGTTCTTAAAATGCTAAACTCTAAAAATGGTTGGCCAACATCCTCCTCGGGCTTGTGTATGTAGGAAGATGCCCACTCTTGGCCACAATTCAAACTTAAGCAAAATGTGAGACCAAACCAAGGTCACTTCATTCTTATGGGTCCACGTATGCGGGTTTCCACACCCAAATGGCCCCTCATGATGCACCGTTGCAAGTGATAGACTTACCTTGGCTACCCACCTCACGGGTCTTGCAGAAGTCGTGTCTGTCGATTCAAACTTAAGTGAATGAACTAGCCTACAGATCATCCAATGTGAGTTGCCATCATCCTCTCACCATCACGCACATGACCATTCACAACATAGTGAAAGTTTAGCATCCTTCTGACCATGCGGGCCCCATTTGAGCTATCTCTGCCTAGCCAACTTTTCCAAAATGACTAAGTTTCAGTTCCTTTGTAGGTCACTTGTTGTGGACTTTCGTCCATAGGCTTCTGTCATGAGTTTTCCATTTTAAATAGCCTTGGTCATCCACCCGTCTGCCTGGTCAACCCTGAGCCCCCTAGCTTTCATTTGACCCATTACAAGGAGGTAATCGAGTAAGAATGATACTTGTTTGTCCGCCTTACGGGTCCCACACTTTCCACTTTCATTAAGCTTGAAAGATCACTAATTATAAAATGTCAGGCGAGCTGATCTATGCGGGTGGCCGCTTGCAAAGCGCTGCCTTGCCCTTGTCGTTTCAAACTACCTATGACCTCTATCGGCCCGCTATGTGGAACCCGAACCTGCCGCCTCCTTCCAATAATTTATGAGCAATTGAGTAATGCTTGAGCTTTTTCTGAGAACTTCTTTGGACCTAACCATGTGGGCCACTCTATGCAGATCACCGTCCTCCTCCCACCGTTCCAAATGGCTATTGACTAACGTCCTTCTGCACCTCCCGACCCACACTCAACAAAACTTTCTAGACTCCAAAGAGCAAGGGGTTCCGTCCTCTGAGACTATGGGTTCTGCAATGTGGGATGTCGCCTTGCAAATCAATTTTCAAATGACAGAGCTTGAAACAATCAAGAGAGTCCTTACATCTGTATGCCCTAAGCCCGCATGCTTGAATGATCAACATAATGCCTCTAGAGCTTTGAAATTGACTCGAACCATGTGCTAAAATGATTTAACCTATTGATGGGCCCCACCTCATATCCAAACTCCTCATTCGGGTGAAACTATGTGGGCCACCATGCCTTGAATGTGATCCCTTTGCAACTACCTCCAAAATGACTTCCAGCCTAGGGAAGTCCGCACCCTTGGGCCTGCATTGCCATAACTCCCTCCAACGGAAGAATAAAGACAACCTAAAAAAAATGTTAGGATCCTTTAATTTTGAATTACTTGATCTAATTTCATTTTTTAGGATTTCACTAACATTTCTCATGTTTTACACTTGAATGTGCTTACTGCTCCTTTACTTGTAAGATATATGGAACCAGTTGCGGGACCTTCGAAGGCATCCACATAAAAGGAAAAAGGCAAGAAGCTAGCCAAGGAACCTAGGGGAAAAGAAGACAAGGACCAAATGAAGTACAAGTTCTAGGGGGAGGAACTGAAATCAAAAGTCACCACAGACTAGGACAAGATCTCAGACACCAACTTGGGGCACATAAATATCGATGAGTTCAAACAGAGGGTCATTGTCAACCCTACCACATAGAATGCCAAAAGAATAAGGAGTGGGATGGCCAAGGCTGTTAGTTTCCCACCTGCCCTCATAGCTCCCGAACTAGTCATGGCCTGCAGAGAGGCATATTAGGAGAGCACGAAAAGAATAGTGGATAGAGATGGCAACGTACTAGCTGATTTCTCCGCCAAGTCTATTAGGCAGACCTTCCATATACCCACCTTTGATGAAATGGAAGAGGCCTCCAAGAAATATGTCGAGAGCATGTGGAAGGTCGACCCCCTCAAGTGCAAGAAACTTATTAATCAGTATTGGCTAAAGGAGAAGAGGGGCAACACAAACAAGGTACCCCAGGATCTCTTTAGGAGAAATTTCTACGAAGATTATCATGACTTGGTGACCTTACTGAGCAGGGTTATGGGTCTTCCAATTGTAGTATTCTTCCAAGAGTGGATGCTATACTTTATAGAAGAAATCATCAAGGGAAAGACCCAATTCCATTGGGTAGGAATGATCAACAACTACTTACATGAACAGTTCATGGTGGTCCAGTGAAGAAAACTTCACAATTCTATATGACCTCGTACTTGGTCTACCTACTAGTTGATTAGGCTCAATATAGAGGAATATTTGTAGTACCGAGCCAAACTCTGGGGAGGGAATTTAAGGTATATGATAGGTATCCCTAACTTCAATTCAGAAACTTCAAGAAAGACTAATGTAGAGTCAACGATGCCTTCATCGGGCACATAATTAGATTGCTTGGAGGTGACTTCAAGAGGAGGGTCACTCATAGTGCTAATGCTTTCATCTGCGAGTTCAGTTTTCTATTCATTCAATTTCCTAATTTTACCTACATCCAAATTGAGGGATTCTTAGAAAGGCCATATAAGCTACCCTGGTACCCAAATGACCGATTGGTACTATTTGAGCTCTCTAGATAGCTTTAGCATGTGCACACACTGCTAAGTGACAAACACCAACTCGAGATTCCTTATCCCCTTACATTCGGCCAGGGAATGTATGCAATCCCCACATCTTAGTGTGTAGAATATTTCGATAAGGACTTAAGCGAGTACAACCTAGATCTCCACACTGCCAGGCCATAGATGGATCCATATGGAAAATTGATGAAAATGGTTAGAAAAGAGTATGCCCACCTCCATGATGTTGAGGACTTTTGGGTTAATTGCAGGGATGATAAAGAAGTTCGCATGAGGCATTACATGCGCATGACTACATATTTTGTTAAAATAATCAACCTATTTCCAATACCAGACCAAATTGTTGAAGATGAGAACACGGTGATTGATCCAAGGTATGATGTCATTGCCAACCTACTAGTGCCATTAATTGATTGGAACGAGGAAGAGGTCAATGACCTCAACATTCTAATGAAACCCATTGAAGCAAGGAAAAAATAATAGATTGATGGGAATATTACTTAGTTGAAACTTCAAGGAGCTAATCTAACATATGGTGAGCTTGAGGATGAACCTGAGAGCAAAATTGACAGTGCCTTCACTGTTCCCCATTTGGGGAAACCTTAAAATCCCCTCTAGCCACCAGGATGAGAAAAAGAAAAGAGATGGCTGAGCACCAACCCAAACATAAGGTGTATTCAAGGAAGGAATCAAAAGGTGAACCTTCCAAGAAATCAAAGAAATCAGGTGGATTTGCAGAGATGCCCACTATATAAGAAGACCCGCTCCATGAGAGAGAGGAAGGAGAGACCGAGCAGCCAAAGTCCCCACCTACTACCTCTAATCTCACTAGCACAACCACTACTACTGCTACCACTATCATCACTCCTCAGCCTACTTCTCAGGGGATGCCTGCTTCTTCTCCACTCGTAGTAGACATTTCGGTTCACCTTGCTTCCACTTCTCCTGCAACACAAATTATGGTGATAGAATCTTCCTCTGTCACTACTTCCTCACTTTCCTCTTCCTTAATGTATCCAATGATAACCCTCCCATTGGCCACTGCAACAATGAAAATTCCCACTCTCTCACTCCCAAAGGCCCTTGCTCGACATATGTAGAGTATACCGACCGAGCTTTCTAGGGTATTGATGGATCCTACAGTGCAGGCTACCCTGGCCCAAGCTATTGTTGCTCTCCCCATTTCTCCTCCTCAAATAGAGCCACCAAATATGGAGGCCACAATGCAAATTTACAAAGAGCTCAAGAAACAAGAAAGGGATGCAACAAAGGAAATGGAGGAAGAAGCGAATGATTACCATGAGCATCCAAAATATCAACACCTAGTAATTGATGAAGTGGTACATGAAGAAGAGGAAACCCAATCCTCTAAAGAAGACATTGAAGATCCTAGGTCAAAGTACATCATGGAAACCTCTAATCAAGAGCTCGAGGAGGAACTTGCTAAACAACTCAAGGATGTTGGTGAGGAAGTTGAGAGGCCACCTTCTGAAGAAAAGAAAGAGATAGATGATGAAATGGAGGTAAATACAGCGCCTCCAACTGGGGAACAAGATAGGAGCCCCGAACATGATGAAGAAATGCCTCCTTCACATGAAGAAGAAGACAAGCCTCGAGAAGACGCTGAAGCTAGAAAGAACCTAGAAGTGGAGCATCATAAAGAGCATGTGCAACAAGAAGAAGAAGAGAAAACCTCTGAAGGGGAGGATAGCCCCAAGGAATGTGCAGCCACTGAATCCCTAGAGAAAGAAACAATATTTTTCTGAGATTCAGATGAGGAAGAAGAAGAAAATACAAAACATAAGACTCCAGGAAGCAAAGGAATGGAAATTCAGCATGCTCAAGAAGAGGAAGGTGAACATGAATCACCAAAAGAGGGGTCCCAGATGCCCGAATGGCTGTAAAAGAAATTGGAGAAGAGGACCCCCATACTTATGGATCCAAAGGCGAGGCTGGAAGCCATTCTGGCTCTGGCACAAATAAGCATGAAGAAGGAAAAAAAGCCAAGGGTAAGATCCCACCTGACCATGGATGCCTCAGGATCCAGGACAATGCAAATAGCTACTCTGGTAAAGGAAGGAGGAGGAGTTAGCTATAATATTTCTACCATTGATTTGGGAATGGCAACAAGGGAGCATAAGATTGATCATCTTCAAGGATCAATTGCCACAATTGTGCACCAAATGAATAAAGACCAATCTACCAAGGAGGAATTAAAAGCACAAGTGGCGGATCTAACGACCTATATACAACAATGGTCATCCACCGAAGAGATTCCCACCACGTCTTCAACACCACCGCAATTACTATCCAAGGATCACATCAACAAGCTAGAAAAGAGAAAGAATTGGACAAAGGCCACTGAAGATTGGTTTTAGCAGGTCATATACAATGGGCATATGGGTATTAGTCACGCTGTTAGAACAACCAACAGATTTTGGGAAGTGCAAAAATAGCTTGAAGGAACAAGAAAATTTTGCATAGACTTCCCAGAATTATATAGAATCACATACCCCAAGCTTGAGTCCATCGTCAAGATGCTCGAGAAAGCAAGGGAAAAAGAGCTTGCATTGGCAAAGGATAACCATTGGCTCGTGGAGATGTGGAAGATGGGCCTTGATCACAGGAAAGATATTTTGGAATAGGTGCTCCATGAGGTAGAGCTTGATATTGATTGGGCTAAAGAAACCAAAACAACATGTGAGGAGTACCTCAAGTTGATGACAGATTTTGACATGCCCTCCATCGAGCTAGATCTAACAAGATAAGGCCACATTTCCTCAAGAAGATGGAGGACGGAGCTATAGATGTCCACATACTAGACTTCATGGATTTCACTACTCGTGCCTTCACCCAATCTGAGCAAGTAATAAGGAACACTCCCAAATGTGATAAATATTGGGATGTAATTACTGGTTGGTCAAAGAAATTTAACTTTCAAGTACTCCAATATGATATAATGGAGTGGAATAAACTTCAGACATTGATCAGAAAGTTCATAGAATATGCTACTATGAAGAAGCATGAAGGGAATCCAGTGGTTGTTTATGAATTCCTAATAGTATAGCTGCAACAAAGAGAAATCTATTAAAAGAAAAAATGCTACAGTGCTACCCACTACAAGACAAAATAGGCTAGAAGACAAAATGTAATTTTATATTGTAAAATATTTGGGGGTAGGTGAAACCCTAATTTGTAGTGAATCTTTGCCACACAATGAGCTTAAATATTGGCCATTCATTTTTCTTTTTAGACATTATAAATAGGGGGTCTCCTCTCATTTTCAAGAGAGAATTGAGTTGTTGTAAAGACATGCTACTAGAATTTTAATAGTTCATTGATTTTGGTGGATTCTTGAGTTCCAACTTCATGTTTCATGATTCTTCTCCTCTTAGATAGTGGATTTTAATATATTAACTTTGTTGTTCTATGTTTTAGCATGCTTTAGTAAATCAGTTAATGTTGCTCATTGATGGCGAATGATTTTGTTGTGTTGATTCCCTTCCTTGTTCATGCTTTTTGCTATTTATTGATGATAATCTGTAGTGTAAAGCTAATATGAACACTATTGGAATGCTACACTTAAATTCTATCTTTTATTCATGCTTTATGATGAATGAATGGTTGAACAACTACATACCTTAGAATATTGCACTAGTTTCATGAGACTGAGTTAATCTGGTTAAGTGGGACTTAGTTTTAGGAAAGTTGTCCACTGTAGCATCCTCCATTGTCATTGTTCATTAGTAGTTTTAGGTCTAGGAACTTACTCCCTTCCCTACCCTTTTGAATTTTCTTTTAAATAGTAACTTTAGATGAAGTTCATTGCACATTGTAAAGCCAAATCTGAAGATCAAAGTGGAGTTTGAGATTGCTATTCTGAATCTACTGCAATAGAGCAACACTTTAGAAATTTTGCAAACTCCATTCAAAGATCCAATCCCCTCCAACTTAACTTATGTAAGTTTGCCCTGTGATTACCAACAAGATCACATTAAACCAACTAAATTATTCCAAGCATGTTATGACTAGGCACTCGAGAGACCTTGGGGTAGTTTTCAGCAACTTGTTGTAGGAGATTGCCTTTCAAGAGAGGTAGCATACCTGTGTGCTGCCTGTGTTGAGAAGGTGCAAAAACACCCATCAACAGTAATAAGGGAGAGGAGTTTTGGTCAATAATGACTGGAAGGAAATTTTTCTTGTAAGATTACCTATATAGGATGAAACGTGTAAAAAGATGGTATAACATAGAATGGATAAAGGGACAAGACCAAGAGGGGATAGTGGAACATAGGGTGAAATAATAGAGGGTACAATAAGATGGGAGTAGAAGGGGATAATGAAACATAGGATGGACTAGTAGATATTAGTGGGATGGGATAGGAGGAGATCATGGAAAATAGGGTGAACTATTAAATGTTAATAGGATAGGATTAGGAAGGAATAAAGGAACATAGGGTGAATTAGGAGAAGATAATGGGACATGATAAAGAGGGGATAATGGAACATAGAATGTAATAGTAGAGATTAATTGAATGAGCTAGGATGGGATAATAAAAAATAAGGTGAACTATTAGAGGTTAATGGGATGTGATGAGGAAGGAATATTAGAACATAAGGTGAATTAGGCAATGTTTAAGGTTTGAATATAGGACATGAAGTGGGAACTTGAGGTGTTTAGTAATAATTTATAAGATATTTGGTCAATAATGAGTAGAAGGAAAGGTTTCTTGTAAGGATATGTGTATAAGCTGAAATATGGAGGAAGGTGGTATAATATATAAGGTGTTAAAAATTGGGATGTGATATAAAATGGTTAAAATGTGTGTGATGATAGGAATTGAAGAATGAGATGGACGTTGAATGGTAAATATATTTAGGATCTCACAATACCAACCAAGCATGACATCCTCTAATAGATATGGAAAATATGACAACATGGTAGAATCCTTACAATGTAATTCATTCACATCACATGTCATATACTCTTCATATTTGGTTAAAATGTTTGATGAGGATGATACAAGTGATAGGTTATGGGATGGTGGAAGGTAAGAGTTAACTTGGTTCAAGGGATGAGGTAACCTAACAATGAGCATGAAAGAAACTATGTGAGAGATGATTTCCCACTTTGATCTACCATCATAAAAATTAGCATGTCTCCATAACATCTTAAACAAGGTAAGTGGGTAGAGCTAGTGGTCATAGGGAAACCAAGGGATATGACAAGGGATTATTGAAATCATGAACACATAGTAGTAGTGAATACTAGGAAAGGTGATAACAATAGCCATTTGAGAATAAAGTATGTTCTTTGACTTATTTACCGACTAGCTATAAGTAGTAAATAATCAATTATAACCTAAACTATTAATATTTTTTGTGAGGATATAACATGAGAATTGACACCAAAGAGAATATGCATTACATAGAGAAAATAATTTTAAGGTTCTATGGGCATGCTACCAACAAAATATCTTCCAACCTTGAACTATACTTCTTATGAGAGAAATTTCATAATCATTCAAAAGTTATCAAACTATATAATATAAAATTGAGATGGAAAATAAGACATAATTTCAACTCCAAGCTTTCAATTTCTTAATTGCATAAATTAGTCTCATTCATTCTCCACTTCACGTTCCTCCAATATTTGTGTTTCTCATCAATTTTTTAGATTTGTACATGCAAATTTACCAAAACTAGCTAACATTGTTTTACAACACCATTAATGAATAAAGGCTACCTGAGTGATAGTTGTTTGAGGACATGAATAGTGAGGTATGGAGCTTGAAGGTCCACCAACAAACTGCTTGAAATCCAAAGCGTGTTATGATACATTCATTCAAATAACATTCAATTGTTCATGATGAGGGCCACACCGCCCAAAACCAACTGAAATCACAACAACAAATACCAACATAGAAGATGCGAGACAAAAAAATGACTTACTTTCAATTATTTTCAGAAAATGAAATTACAGATTCAAAACTTACGTGCTATAGCCTCATGGGCTTGATTCATTACAAAAAAATCAACTCTGAAAAGAAAATATACTATTCGAAGCCACAATCTGCACTATCAAGGCCACCCTCTATAACCCCCACTTAACCCTTTTTATTTTCCCTAATAACCACCCTAGAATGTTCTAGAAAGTTCAAATTTCCCCCTTTTGTTTTGGCACCAAAAGTCCTGCTGTTTGATTTTTGGCCTAGGAAGTTTTTTTTACAAAATTCACTTTTTAGAGAACCAACTTCGCAGAGCCATAACTTTTGAACTGGGCGTATGATTTTCTATTATTGCATATCATTGGAAAGCTCTCGATGAGTTCTACAACATACGAATTGACCGTAGGTCATTCAGGCCAATTTTTGAGTTGTTTCGGGGCCTCTAAATTTTATATATGAATTTGAAGCTACATTGGAGAAATTTCTTGGGACGAAAACTTTAGTTTCTCCCAAACCGTGCAGGGTATTGAGGTGATTCTTTCACGACTGGAAATGTTTTTCAACTCTGCTCCTTGGGGTAAATTTTCACATCCATACAAACCCATTTAGGTAGACTTACTAAAAATAGTGAGTGCTTGATTTTTGCTATTTTTTGCCTGGCAGTCTTATACCCCCCTTAAGTGCCATGATGGGACTCAAAATAACTAAAGAAAATAAACAATTTTTTTTTTTGGGTGATGCAAGATTTCCCTACACCATTGGATGCTCCTGCATCAAACACCCAAGGTAATTTGAAAAGTGACCTTGTCACTTCTCAGAAGTTAGAGGGAAACCAAGATAGTTAACCTTAGCCTTAGACAACCATGATGAATCTTCAGCAGTCCTTCCTCTCCATTTCACCAAGTACACTGCATATTGCCTATTTCTCATGCTTCTACCCACACAGCTATCCAAGATTTCTTCTATCTCTTCCTTCTCTGAAGTAGGTGCTAGAATTTTCAGCTACTCATTTATCAACCCTTCCTCTATATCACCTTCATGATACTCCATTAAATCAACAATGTTGAACACAAGAGAAATGTTTATTCCACTAGGTAAATATACCTCATAAGCATTTCCTGAATCATGCTTCTTTAGGATCTTGCATGGTCCAAACTTCTTCATACTTAACTTGTTGTATGTACCAATTGGAAACCTTTCCTTTCACAAATGAACCATGAAATCATCTCCTACCTAGAACTCCTTATACCTCCTTTTCTGATCTTCCTGAGCCTTATATTGTGAGTTTATCTTATTGATATGCTTCTTCACCTCTTCATGCAAATTCTTCAGGTGCTTAGCAAAATCTTCAGCCTCAACACTACTCTTCTCCCCCTTATCCATCTTTCTCAATTTAGAAGTAGTTCTTGGACCACTTCCATATACAATCTGGAATTGTGATTTACCAGTGCTCCTATTGACAAAATTGTTGTAAGCAAATTTTTCCTGTGGTATAATCAAACCCCATCCCTTGGGCTTATCTCCAACTAAGCATCTTAGCAGGTTTCCCAAACTCCTATTCACCACCTCTATTTTAAAGGTTGTCTTCCATTCATCCCCTTCTCTAATTGGGATTTGGTGATATCCAATCTCCAAATATATCTTCATGAAGTATTCAGCTCCACTCAAACAATCTATAATGTCATCCATTCTTGGAAAGGGAAATATATACTTGATGGTGATCTTGTTGATGGCTCTAGAATCTGTACACATCCACCATTCCTGATCCTTCTTTGGTGCTAGTACTGTAGGTACTACACATGGACTCAAAAATATCTAATCAATCCCTTTCGCAACAACTCTTGCACTTGTCTGTTCAACTCTTCACTCTCTACTGGATTCATACAATGAGTTTCCTTATTCAAAAAACTGGCTACAAGAATTAGGTCCATCTGATGACTAATATTGCTTATGGGAGGAAACCTTTAGGTACATTATCAGAAATAATAGCTTGAAACTCATTCAATGAATCTGAGACCTATATAGGTACCTCAGTAGTATCTTCTTTATCAACTCTAGGGATTAATGCAAAACACATATGCTCATGCTTCACACCTTCTAGGAACTTTCTTCCATCAACAAAACAAATTCTTGCATTACTGCATACCTTTTCCTCTGCCTCTTTCAAGGGCTTCAACTTATGATGAGCCCAATCCTTTGTCAAAGAATAGGTGTTGGCATGTCCATCATGTACTGCTCGTTGATCAATCTACCATGGTTTTCCTAAAAACAAATGACAAACATCCATAGACATAATATCACACAATACCTCATCATGGTAATTTCCAATCTTGAACTTTACTAGACATTGTTCATTTACCAAGGATTTATGGTCCTTTTGCAACCAAGCAATCTAGTATGGGTTCAAATGCCTTCTTCTCTCCAACTGCAACTTACTAACCATTTCTTCTAAAACAAGGTTAGCAGTACTACCTCCATTGATAATAAAATTGCAAACTTTACCTTCACACTTACATTTGTTGTGAAACAAATTCTTCCTTTGAGTTGGTCCCTTCTTGTCATTTAGCAAGGTTCTTCTACTAACAAGAACCTCTCCTCTTTCTACCTCCTCAAAATGGGAAGACTCAACATCTTCATCTACATGTGCAACTTGTGCATTACCCTCAAGTCTTCAATTTGTCTTTCCTTGATGTTAAGGATGCTCATAGGCTCTATGTCCTTCTTCTCCACACTAGAAATAGGTTCCACGAAAGCCTCCTCTTCCTCTTTGGTCTCCATTGTTTTGATCACGAGGATGGTAGGTGTTATCTCCTTTCTAGTTCTGGCTGCTACTGGCACCTTCACTCTTCTTTTGATCTTCATTTCGACCTCCATATGACCATCCACCAGTATTTCCTCCACAACCTCCACCTTGTTTTTTGTTCTCAAACCTCTTGTTCAACCATTCTTCAACCTTTAGAGAAAACTCATAGGCATCCTCAATGGTGGTCATTCTTACTAATGCCAATTCTTCTTGTATGCTTGGCTTCAACCTATTAATATAATGAGAAACTTTCTCCTTATTCGCCTCAGAATGTCCTATTTGAATGAGGACCTTATGAAATTCCTCTGTGTATTCTTTCATTTTCCTTGTTCCTTGCCTCAAGCTCTGCATCTTCTTGAGTAGCTCTAATTCGTAGCTAACTGGAATAAATTGTTTCTCCAATTTTGACACCATTCTGTCCCATATGGAAATTTTATCTTTCCCTTGTCTTCCTCTTTCTAACTGGACCTCTTTCCACCATATACTGGCTTGACCTTTCAATTTTTTCTTTGAAAACCTCACTCTATGAGGATCTTCAGTCTCCTCAAACTCAAAAAATTCCTCCATATCATTGATCCAATCAATCAATTCTTCAAGATTCGGATTTCCACTAAAAATTGAAACCTCCATTTTAGGTCTCTTCCCAATGCTTGCGATCGCTCGTAGCAATATTCTTTCTCTAGGATCCATCCGATCTTGCTCTTCGTCTTCCATTTCATCTTCACTCTCATCTCTATCTCATTGCACATCTCCTCTTCAAACCTCTTATTGCAAGCTTTCTAATTGCCTTCTAAGAGCTCTAATTTCATCTCTAGGTTGACCTCTTCCTCCACCACCTCGGCCTCTACCTCTACCATACTAGGAAAGTATTGGAGGCATCTTGAACTCAGCCCACACTCACAGGTCATGTTGCAACTGTCTCACATTTGGTAGTTTGTTACAAGCTCAGGAACTCCTTCTCTGATACCAATTGATGAGGGCCACACCACCCAAAACCCACCAAAATCACAATAGATACCAACATAGAAGATGCAAGACATAAAAAATGACCTAATTTTAATTATTTTTAGAAAATGAAATTACAGATTCAAAACTTACATGCTATAGCCTCATGGGCTTGATTCATTACAACAAAATCAACTCTGAAAAGAAAATCTATTGTTCGGAGCCACAATCTGCACTCTCAGGGCCACCTTCTACAACTGCCACTTAACCTTTTTTATTTTCCCTAATAACCACCCTAGAATGTTCTAGAAAGTTCACATTTTCCCCTTTACTTTTGGAACCAATATTCCCCTCGTTTTATTTCTAGCCTAGGAAGAAATTTTTTCAAAATTCACTTTTTAGAAGACCAACTTCGTGGGGCCATCACTTTTGATCCGGGTGTCTGATTTGCTATTATTGCATATCATTGGAAAGGTTTCGATGAGATCTACAACATGTGACTTGACCATAGGTCGGTTTGGCCACTTTTTGAGCTTTTTCGGGGCCTCTAAAGTTTATATCTGAATTTGAAGCTACATTGAAGAAATTTTTTGAGACAAAAAATTTAATTTCTCCCAAACCATGTAGGGTATTGAGGTGATTATTTTGCGACCAGAAATATTTTTCAGCTCTGCTCCTTGGGGTAAATTTTCACATCCATACAAGCCCATTTAGGTAGACTTACTAAAAATAGTAAGTGCTCGACTTTTGCTATTTTTGATGCCTGACAGTCTTATACCCCTTAAGTGCCATCATGTGACTCAAAACAACTAAAGAAAATAAACAAAATAATTTTTTTTGGGTGATGCAAGATTGCCCTACATCGCTAGATGCTCCTGCATCAAACACCTAGGGTAATTTGAAAAGTGACCCTATCACTTCTCAAAATTTAGAGGGAAACCAAGATGGTTAACCACAACCTTAGATAACAATGATGAATCTTCAAGAGGCCTTCCTCTCCATTTCACCAAGTACTCTGTATATTGCCTATTTCCCGTGCTTCTACCCACACGGATATCCAAGATTTCTTCTATCTCTTCCTTCTCTGAAGTAGGTGCTGGAATTTTCAATTGTTCAGTTATCGGCCCCTCCTCTATATCACCTTCATGATACTCTGTCAAATCAACAATGTTGAACACAAGAGAAATGTTTATTCCACTAGGAAACTCTACATCATAAGTATTCGTTGAATCATGCTTCTTCAAGATCTTGCATGGTCCAAACTTCTTCATCTTTAACTTGTTGTATGTACCAACTGGAAACCTTTCCTTTCGCAAATGAACCATGAATTCATCTCCTACTTGGAACTCCTTATACCCCATTTTCTTATCTTCCTGATCCTTATATTGTGAGTTCAACTTATTGATATGCTTCTTCACCTCTTCATGCAAATTCTTCAGGTGCTCAGCAAAATCTTTAGCCTCAGCACTACTCTTCTCACCCTTATCCATCTGTCTCAATTTCAAAGCAGTTCTTGGGACTACTTCCATATACAATCTAGAATGGTGATTTACCAGTGCTCCTATTGACATAATTGTCATAAGAAAATTCCACCTATGGTATAATCAAATCCCATCCCTTGGGCTTATCTCCAACTAAGCATCTTAGCACATTGCCCAAACTCCTATTCACCACCTCTGTTTGTCCATCAGTCTATGGATGGTGTGCAAAATTGAACTTCACTTTCTTCAACTTCTTCTATAATGTCCTCCAAAAATAACCAACAAATTTGGTATCTTTGTCCAAAACTATACTCTTTGGTAGTCCATGTAGTCTCACCACATCTTTGAAAAACAAATCTACAACATGAACAACATCACTAGTCTTATGACACATAATGAAATGTGTCATCATTGAAAATCTATCCACCACCACAAATATGGAATCATGCCCTCTCTAGGTCCTTGGCAAGCCAAGAACAAAATCCATACTAATATCTTCCCATGGCCTCTTAGGTATAGGTAATGGCTTATACAATCCAATATTCTAACTTGTTCCTTTTGCCATCTGACATACTCTACAACTTTGTACAAAATTCTTCACGTCTTGTTGTAACTGTGGCCAATAATAATTCTCACTGATAAGAGCTATATTGTGAAGTATTGAAATGTGTAAATGCAAAAGCAATAGATACAACACAATTAATGATACATTGTATTAGAGAATTAAAATCACAAAACTAATCCAATTGAAACAAAGAAAATTCCCTAAAGTCATCCCATTGTCTCCTATCTTCAAGGATTCGTTAAATTATAATGGCTCTCAGTTGCTTTGTGTACTATGACCTTTAGAATGACAACCTGAAGAACAAAATGTTGGAAGATGCAATAAATCTATTCCTACATGATTGATTGAATTACATGATAGATGAGTGATATGATAATGATGTTGTGATAAGGATATGATGCTAAATGTTGCAATGTAAATGTTGTATGAAAACTACTATGATAACTAAAATGCAACTACCAAACTAAACCATGATTATGTTGATGAATTCTAAATGCTAAGAATGCTAAATGCTCAAACACTAGATGCTCACAAATGCTCTAATGAAAATTCTACAGAGTAAGATTTCTCAAAGTTTGGATATGAAATGTTGTAGAATGAGGCTGCATTTAGAGGATTTCCAAGGCATATTCTGATATGGCAGCAAGAAACAGTCAGGATTTTAGCTGGAAAGATCGAGGGTGGATGATGAAGAAGTGAGAGGGAATAAAGGAGATGGTTCCCTTTAATAGAACACTTTTCCAAGTGTGAGAGAGAATAAATGAAGGAAGAGAGCCAAGTGTCTCAAGTTTGTTTTAAAATTTGTTGAGGAATAAGCCCATTTAAATATTAAGGATATTTAAATTCATGAGACACATGACATGATGAGGTGGCAAGAAGAAAGATCTATAGACATGTGACTAAATTCAAATTTAGTAAGAAGATATTAATTAAATAAAAAAAAACTATTTGAATTTTTTTATTTAATTAAGATTAGAGGAATATGATTTAAGATAAAAAGAATTAGAAAATGTGAACCATATAAATAAATTTAGAATTTATTTATAAGTAGATGAAATAAGAGGTTTATAAATTAAATACCTTGTATTTAATTAATTGATTATCCTGACCGATTTTAGGTGTATACATCCCTCTTTGAAGTGATGTGTTTACACATTGCTTCAAAGAAAAATTTGTTGGTGATGTTGACAAAAAAAAATTGATATGCCCCATACACTGATTTTTGAGTGATGATGGATATATGCCTCCTCGGGAGATAAATCAATGAGTTTTTGAATTTTTAAGATTTTTTTTGAAGTTTTTGAAATTGTTATGATTTTTTAATATTTTTTAATGATTTCAAATTTTGTGATGCTTCTTCGATTTATCTCCTAAAAAATAATATTGAATATGTCACCTTGATTGATTGATGAATTAATACCCCTGGTTAAAAATGTATTGTGAAGTATTGAAATGTGTAAATGCAAAAGCAATAGATACAACACAATCAATGAGACATTGTATTAGAGAATTCAAATCATAAAAACTAATCGAATTGAAACAAAGCAAATTCCCTAAATTCATCCCATTGTTTCCTATATTCAAGGATTCGTTAAATCATAATGGCTCTCAGATTGCTTTGTGCAATATGACCTTTAGAATGACAACCTAAAGAACAAAATGTTGGAAGATGCAATAAATATATTCCTACATGATTGATTGAATTATATGATAGATGAGTGATATGATAATGACGCTATGATAAGGATATGATGCTAAATGTTGTGATGTAAATGTTGTATGAAAGCTACTATGATAACTAAAATGCAGCTACCAAACTAAACCATGATTATGCTAATGAATTCTAAATGATAAGAATGCTAAATGCTCAAACACTAGATACTCACAAACACTCCAATGAAAATTCTGCAAAGTAAGATTGCTCAAAGTTGGGATATGAAATGTTGTAGAATGAGGCTGCATTTATAGGACTTCCAAGGCATATTCTTATGTGGCAACAACTAATAGTTAGGATTTTAGCTGGAAAGATCGAGGGTGGAGGATGAAGAAGTTAGAGGGAATAAAGGAGATGGTTCCCTTTAATAGAAGACTTTGCCAAGTGTGAGAGAGAATAAATGGAGGAAGAGAGCCAAGTGTCTCAAGTTTGTTTCAGAATTTGTTGAGGAATAAGCTCATTTAAATATTAAGGATATTTAAATTCATGATACACATGACATGATGAGGTGGCAAGAAGAAAGAGTTGTAGACATGTGACTAAATTCAAATTTAAAATTATTCAAATTTAGTAAGAAGATATTAATTAAATAAAACAAACTATTTGAATTTTTTTATTTAATTTAGATTAAAGGAATATGATTTAAGATAAGAAGAATTAGAAAATGTGAACCATATTAAATAAGTTTAGAATTTATTTATAAGTAGATGAAATAAGAGGTTTATTAATTAAATACCTAGTATTTAATTAATTGATTATCATGACCGATTTTAGGTGTATACATTATACCCCTCTTTGAAGTGATGTGTTTACACATTGCTTCAAAGAAAAATTTGTTGGTGATGCTGACAAAAAAATTTCAATATGCCCCAAACATTGATTTTCGAGTGATGATGGATATAGCCCCCCTTGGGAGATAAATCGATGAATTTTTGAATTTTTAGGATTTTTTGAAATTTTTATGATTTTTTGATGATTTCAAATTTTATGATGCTTCGTCGATTTATCTCCCGAAAAATAATAATGATTCTATCACCTTGATTGATTGATGAATTAATACCCCTGGTTAAAAAAATAAATAAATCAATCCCATTTAATTTGACTTAATCACCTCTTAAAAAGGTAGAAGGATGAAAAATATCCTCATTTGAGTTATTTTCATTTTGAAAATTGGAGATTGAGTGATTGGAGCAACTTTGAGCAAGATGGTGATTCCGATCTAGACCCACCGATTCGAGTGCGTTCGACATCACAACTGCCCGACCATGTATGGACTTCCGGTAACGTACCCTGAGAAACCTCCTCGTGAATTTTGAATTTCATTTTCTAGCATTTTTCATGTTTAAATTTTGTATTTTAGTGTTTTAGCGCATTAGGAACGTGATGTAGCACATTAGTAGACTATTTTAGTGCATAGGGTTAATTGTGTAGTACATAGATTCAAGATTTTAGTGCATATAGGAAATTAGCACATGCATAAACTTTGGTAACACATCCATAGAATATTTTAGCGCAATGATAGTTTTGGCGCATAGATGACAAGATTTAGTGCATTCGGTCAAAGTTTTAGCGCATTAGGTGCTTCAGTGCATTGATGAAATTAAATAATGCATTGATGAATTTTGATGGTGCATAGAGAGATTTAGTGCTTTGAGACCCTGTTTTGGTGCATCCATGAAATTTTCTAGTGCATACTTGCTTTCTGCGCATAGAAAGTCTGTTTTAGTGCATCTAGGCCAGATTGATGAAATTTAGATTAGACTCCTTGGTTTTGATGTTGTTTGATGATGATGTTGATAGATTAGATGATGATTGATCTCATGATAGGTGAGATTCAATGATATGATAATGATGATTGACCTCATGATAGGTGAGGATCAATGATAGGGTAATGATGATTGACCTCATGATAGGCGAGGATCAATGATAGACGCTCATGAGATGGTGCAGGTGCACCCTAGCATGAATAGGCCTCCATGAGGCAACTTCAATTTTGATTTAAAATTGATGTCACAATGTTGTAAATAAGGCCTAAATGGTCATATTGAGTTTTTTTTTAGGTCATTTTTAGGCTTTTGGGGTCATTGGGCATTAAAAGTTAAAAGTTGCACAACTTGACAAAATGTTGTCAATGCAAAAAAATACAAAAATGTAACAATTTGAGAGAAGTTGGAAGATCAAAGGTAAAGGTATTTGTAAAGTTAGTTTTAGGTGTTGTATCTACTTATAAAATGCATTTTGAACCTTCACAAATCTTGAGGAAGGTTGGGAATAATGTTGGAGTAAAGTTTTCAATTCAAATACTCTGTTTTTCTGTATTTTACCAGCAATTATTGTGTTTTAGGCATTTGTTCGGCCATATTCCATACAAAAATCCTCTCCCACTCATTTGATAATTAAATCCCTATGAATCTAATAGATTTTTATTTTTGTCTCATTAAAATTCATTCAATTTTAAAGAAGTTATTGCAAAATTAAGCCAGGCGGGTAGAAACCCTCTTCTAGGGTAACAGTAAGTAAACTAAATTGTGTTTCTTCACATTTACATAGTGGAAAAGGCTAAAATTTGGTAAGAAGATTTATTTTTATATGTTCTTTCATCCTTCAAGGTTTCAAACTAGAAGATTAAGGTTTGCATAAGAAATTATGATGCCCTAGAACTGGTTTTGGGCAAAAATCTGGAAAATTGACTATGAACAACCAAGATCTTGATTTCAGATGATATAAAGAGGTATCCCTTGGGTAAAATTGATTGATAAATATTTTTAGTTATATTTTGATTCCCCTTCAGATAAGATTTGATGAATTTATGAAGGTTAGAGCCCATTCTTGTCACAGTTCTGTTATAACAGCCTTATGCCAGTCTAGTTTGACAATGATCAGTGTTTATTTAGTGTTCTGATGAAGTAAAAGGCACTCCACTTGGGTGAAATCATTTCTAAGAGGTTGTGTTGATGTATTTAGATCCCTCTCTAGTTAAGATTTGGAGGTTAAAGGTCTTTGAGCACATTTGTTTACTGATCCTGTTAATACAATTAAGGATAGTCATCTTTTGGAGCAAAAGGGAAGGTTCAAAGTAAGAGTTTCTTGAAATATATTGAATAAGGATTTGGGAATGGTCTAATATGTTTGTGCAGACCAATTTACATGTGTTTGTAAAGTTAAAAAGGTGAAATAGGCTTGAAAATGTGTAGTTGATGGTTCATGTGGTCCAAAAAGGGGCCTAATTGTTGTTTTGAACAGTATACTTGGTAAGTTCACTTCTTGGAATTGTTTATGTTGATTTAAAGGTATGGGACAGTTATATTGATGTTGTTTAAGGTGATTTGAGAAGTCTTTAAGGGATCTTGTTCTTTGGAAATCAGTTTGATGTCTTGAAATCATAAGTTTTGTGAAGGGAAAAGAGTCCTAATTGAATGGACATGAAAGAATTGGTTGAGTTTTGTTAAATGAGATTGAGATAAGTTGTTTTCTTCCTCTAGCATTGCATCATGAGATGTAACCAAAATATCATCAAGCTGATTATATTGATAGGTTGATTGATGTTGATTGATAATATTGTTGATTTGTGATATGTTATGATGATAGGAGCCTTCGAGGATCCTTCAGTCTCGAGAGCGATTCCCGAGGACCTGGGATTTGATTCCCCATCTGCTGCAAGTTGATCTAGATATGATTGGATGATGCGGATTGAATTATTTGATAGATATGCCCTAGTATAGGATTAACAGGGGACTTTTGACCACTTTGGCAGAGAAGTGGCATAGTGACCACAATACCTTTCACTTAGCCACTAGTGGGATGACAATGACATTAGAGGATGTTTAGCGTATCTTGAGGATTTCTGTTGTTGGTGAGTTGGTTTTCTATGATTCCATAGAGCAGGGGGCATCGATGCATTGAGGAGAGTCTTCGAGGATGACCAGATTTGTGGTTATGAGATCCCATGGTGGGATATGGTTGATGCATATGTGACACTACCATGTGTTCTTGCTGGTTTTATTGGAGGATTTTTATGTCCTGACCGTAGGTCAAAGGGACTCTCAGTCAGTTGGGGTCAAATTTTAGAGAGCATGATTACTCAAAGGAATAGATATGCTTGGGGCTCTTGCATGCTAGCACACTTATACCATGATCTTCACCAAGTGGTATATCTCAGAGGAGCTAATTTTTCAGTGGGGGTGACACTACTATAGATATGGACATGCAAGAACATAGTTGTTACTTGTGTAGTTGCAGATAGATAGCATCTAGTAGGGAGGCCATGTGTTCATGGATATACAATTCCAGTTGTCTAGTATAAGCTGGGAAAACTAGAGTACTGGTGATGAGTTTTGGATGACCTGGATACTATGACATGGAAGTCATATTTAGACTACGAGCAGTGGCTAGAGGATGAAATAGAGATGCCATATGTGTGCACGGCCAGATATTTGATCGGGAGGACACCACTCGTGATAAAGAGATTCCTTCTTGGGAGAGTGATTCGACAGTATGGGTGAGTACAAGGTATGCCCCAAGGGCTGTATGGATGTAGATGACAGGACATTCCAGAGTGTGGACCCTACCTATCATATGATGTAGAGTGTGAGGAGTACCAAGGGTTATATGTAGTTATATGGGAGTACCATCCAGAGATTATAGAGGATGCCATATCATAGGAGTATGCCCACTATTTCTTTTCACATCCTTTCTTGAGGATATCCAGTTTGGATGAGCCAATACCTTTATTAGATGATGATTAGGCACCGAGATGGAGGAGGGGTGGAGGAGGTGATGATGAGGAGGAGGGAGATAACAGTGATGATGGAGATGATGGTGGTGGAGATGGTGGAGGTGGAGGAGATGGAGATGGGGGTGATAGTGGAGATGGTGATGGAGGTGCAGGTGGAGGTGGACCGATGCTAGATGTTAGAGTGTCATGGAGGAGGAGATCCCTATAGGTTGCAGCACAATAGCATGTTTAAATTCATTTTCCCTCATAGTAGTAGCAGGCTCAGATAGTTTCCTTAAAGGCCCGGGTATAGACCTTACAAGGATGCTGGGTCAGAATTTTGACGTTTCAAATGTCATCAAAATTATGATGCAATAATAGCGACGAACAACCATCAAAATTTTGACGGACGCTCGTCGAAAAATGGGTCAAAATGTACCAGTGAAGGTCAACTATAGACACAGGCCCAAGCACGGATACAGATCACCCCGCACTGACAACAGAGAGAGATACTCTGAGATAGCGATGTGAGTAGGAAAAGGCCTTTTTAGAGAGACTACAAAGAGTGGCCGAGGGTACCAGGATAACGGATTATCTCAGAGAGATACGACACTCTACCAAGGAGGCCGAGTATTACAAGAGATGATATCATGAGGTAGTGTCTCCAAAGTATCAGGTCAGTTATGCCCAGTCTACTAATGCTAGTAGTCATTCTAGGACTACCAGCAGGGGTGTCACTAGACCACCATGCAAAGATCTAGGGGCAAGACCATCAAGTGGTGCAATAGGAGGCATAGGGCCAACATTTTCTGGGGGGAGCAACACATAGCTCCATTATGATCACTTTTGATGTATTTGAGACATTTGTATACACTGATTCATCTGAGACATTATGATTTACTGCCACATTGATGTTATATCTCTTTACATATTTGTATATTGTTGTACACTTGAAATTATGATTTTGATATGATATGATATGCAATGGATACCCTTTTGATCTATATGTGTTTATATGATTTTATGATGGATTCCTATGATGAATGCATTTAATTTCTATGTTATGATGCTTATATGATGTTTCATATGCTTATGTGATGATTATGTATGAATGCCATGATGATATGATGATGATTCTATATGTTTGATGGATGATGCTTTATGCTGTATGAGATGGGTTTGATTATATAAATGATATGTAATGCACTTTATTTTTGTATTTTCTAATGCAAATAGTATGATGTAATGCATGGATGGATGAATGATGTGATAATTCTTTCTAATGTATGTATGATATGCAAATGATTATGCAACTACATAAGAATGATATGTTTTTGTTAATGTCAAATATACTCAATCCATTAATGATAGAGATAACATCATTTTGAAAATTGTGCCAGCCTTGGAAAATCTATAAATACAGATGCAAAACCAATATGGATGCAATCTAACTTAACCATGCAAAACTAATATGCAAAGTTTTCATTTTTTCAGTTGATTTGTCGTGCTTTTATCATCACTGAGCCTTTGAATTGTTGA